>JAUZND010091764.1:0-36504 GCA_034780555.1 Coelogynopora nodosa
CTTTTATAGTTTCTCATCTAAAATAGATATAATAAAATAATAAGAAACACTCACATAATAAATCTAAATTATTTTTTTATGTAAATGTCATATACGGGGCATAACGGCCACATTAGTGGCCGTTTTACCCCACTTTACATATGAAAATTAAAAGTAGTTTTAAGTATAACATTATTACCGTAATGTAAAATAAATTACATATAGAATATATAATACAGGGGAACTTATCATTATATATTAATAATTCATTATACCATACGAATTAAAAGATAAAATCATCATTCTTGTAATTCACTTACTTTAGATCATATGTATCAAAAGCCAGATTATTGTAAATATATTTTGCACACAGTACAGTATTCAAATATAGCAATGTTTAAACATTTGTTTATACGGTAAATAATGAGCTCATTTAAACAAACTAAGTTTAATATAATCCTTATGTATGAAAATCCAACTGGCCGTTTTGCCCCCGATGGCCGTTATGCCCCCCCTTCCCCTACTGTTACAAAGGTTACATTTATGATTACACCTACATTGAAAGCAATTTTAAAGTGTTCCTACTTTTGTGAAAACATTATAAATATTTATGTATGCACTAAAAATGTTGTATAATGTATAACTTAATATGATTTTTAAATACACTACAGCTCATAGCCATAACCTACAGACATTATCCTGAAGGTTTGTAATTTCTGAAAGATGTCATCCCATATTCCAAAAAGATTAAAACGTAAGTTCTTTTTTAGTTTTAGATTTCTGAAGTGTAATTCTGTGTTCATATGTATCATTGACTAGAAACACGTCATCAAATACTATTTTCTGAATGCCTTGTTCTAAAAAAAGTTACAAATATTTAGAAAATTATTTCATTAATTTATTTTCACATACGTCACTAACATTAATAATGTCTCATATCAGATAACATTCCAAAATATGCAACATTATAATTGATATAAATATGTACAATTTCTTTTAGTATGAAAATATTTGAAAACTTTTAAAATGTTGCAACAGAATTTACTAAGTAACAAAGAGGAAACCAACAAAACATTCCGAATAAAACAACATTATTATGGATAACAATTAAATTGATGATATTGAAAGCAACTAAATTAATTTATTTTATAAAATATAGGATAGGAGTACAGGGGACTCTATATGCCACTTTTGATAGGATCCCAGAACAGATCCCCAGGTCAATCACCCTTGATTGATTGCAATAGTGACAATAACAATCTGTTAAAGTTTACAGCAGCAATGATATCTATTGACGAAAACTGGAACAATCCCTAATCACTACTCTATATACTAACTGGCATAATTGACCAAATTTGTTTTATAACTGAGAACTATATAAGTCCCATATATATAGATCTTAATGTGAGCAAAAAAATAGTCATTTGATAGATAAGATAAATGTATGTTCTATAAGCAGTCAAATTCAAGATAGGAGTTAAAAACAATTTGGTAATGAAGGTGGTTCTTATCACTGAAAAGGTTTTAAAATGGGAAATATTGTAATGCTCTATTTAGCTCCTTTTGTGAATTATGTATAGAATAAAATGTATTTTCACATTTTACCTAACATTTGTAATTAGTAGGCTATAACAATACTATGTTTTTCTTTCTTCTAATTGTACTTATCCTCCTTGCATGAATATTTGAAAAGGGGTTCTACTTGACTAATATTTAAAATAATAATACAACAATTCCAAATTTTATGTAGAATTATGAATAATTTATAATAATATTACTTCTGAAAAAATACTTATAAATTATGGTTTTCTCTAAATAACTAATACCGATTTCCTATTTAAAAGTTGAATTATTACAATAATTAGTAATTTTTATAAATGTTTGTTTCTAATACTTTATTTGAAGTCAATTCAGTGTATTGTCTGAACATTATATTGAACTAATATATTCACTCAAATAGTAATAAGAAAAATATATATTCAAAATCAAAAAAGTAAGGTGGAAAATAAAATAACAGTACTCATTATTATCACATTCGAACTGACCGGACTTTGTGACTGATTACATTATTTTTATGTACTCTATCGTATACAGTATACGTAACTATTAGGTAAAACCAAACATGTAACCTTATCGTTATAGGCAGTCCGATTGCATCACATTGTTAAAAGTTTATGATAATGTGACATAAATGACTAATTTTTTACAATTGAATTTTTTTATAATTATTTAATTTGAATTTCTCACAATTATCTCAATTTCCTTCTCTAAAGTCAAATTTGTTGCGGTGACATTATATATTGTTCTATACATTAATGTTATTATCATACTCGGTGTCCTTTTTCTTCGTCTACACTCCGGTTTACTTACTATGCTCCATAATTATATGTAGGGTTGACTCACCAGCAGATCATGTGCGTATAGGACTGGTTCTGGCACAATGAATTTGGTTCTGGTCTTGTTTATTGGATGTTTGTTTGAAACATATTTTCTTGAACTTGCATTTTGTACTCTGTATTTTCCCAATACGGTTATTTTATACATATTCTAAAACTTACTTTGTTGTACGATTTTGTGCGATTCTTCTTTATCTGACTGTTTAAAAAAAATTGTGTTTGTTATTAGTATCCTACTATATTGATATCATAAAAAAATTAAAAAGTAATATATATATATATACGGTTTTTATTCATTTTTAAAATAATATATTAAGTATTGTTATACTAATCTTTTCATTAATATGCAATATAGGCATCGAGAAGCGACATCAGAGTCATTACTAAAGAGTTTAATTATTATAGAGTCAAGAACGATGAACTCTTTTTAACTAAACATGTTAAGATTTATTGGTTTTATAGTAATTAACACACGAACCGCCAAGGGATAGGGCTAAAAATAACACACATTTTCTTTAATTAAACATAGAGCAACAAAGATAGATTAAATAGTTTTTTAATAATGGAATAAATATAGATTATATGCATTTTTACAGATTTAAAAACAATTCTGGTCACATGGTATGGTAACAGTGGTCATAACATAATCTCTTAATACAAAGAAGCAGTTTATCAAAATTGGTAATTCCAACCATCAAATTAACCTTAATATTCATATAATAATATTTTCATGTACTTATTTTTTATTTTAAAAGCCATAGAATAATTTCTTTATTGAATGAATCACCACATAAAACACATTTAAAAAGTATAAAAAATCCGAAAAGTTTTAAACGATTCACGAAATCTAAAAACTTATATATATCCGAATAACGCATATTCTTTCAATAAAAATTGGTAATAAATTATTTCAAAAAGAAAAATAACATTAAAGGCGTTCTGATATCTTCAAAACATCATAAAAAGAAAAAGTATTTTATCTAAATTAAAAACTTCCATCTATGTCGAATGTGTTAAAATTATTTTGTGGAATTAAAAAAAAAATTAACATATTGAAAATGTGTAATTTTAGACCAGCTGGTTCCCATCAGCTGTTGGACTGTCGTAAGACGATTATTTGCTTGGCTTTCATATTAGTAAATTTTAAATAGTATATATTATTTGTAAAATCTTATATGCTTAATTTTTTAATATATATTTCTAATTCCTATACACTGCATAGTTTACGTATTTCAAATACTCCTCCATCGATTTTTAGCAAATATAAAAGTCTAGAAATTGTGTATAATAATTCTCTAATCATTTAATGCAATATTCTGTAAACAGTTGAAATACTTAGCCTATATATGATATATATATATGATATATATATAATATATATCCCACGATGGTTGTATTGTATTTCTGTACTATAACATGCTCTCATTGAACAGGCTTTAAGGTATTTTAGTTTATTCCCTTTTCAATCAGAAAATAATAATTGTGTGAATAGAGTTTTGCGTAAAATCTTTTAGAAGTCAATTTTTTTTCTTACTGAAAAATTACAGGAATATTGAATAATTTGAAACAAAGTTAAGTAATACAATTTGTTGTTTTTACAACTTAATTCTAAAAAATATTACCCGATTCATCCTAGGAACAAGTACCAATCAATCAACTTGCTTAATCAATTGTGAGATGAGCAAACTAAAACATTGCAAAAGTAAATGACGCTTCACTGTAAACGTCACTTAGTCTTGAGAAATAGGGCATAAGAGGATGCTATCCACATAAGATGCAGTACATTACGGGGTTATTCAAAACGTTTCGTTTTGAAATCGATAAAATTGTAATTACAACAAATCACTTTCAGTTCATAATTTGTGTATATTAATTATGCTTTGTATTCCACTTAAGTCAGACTTGAATTAACGCAATTTTTTTCGTACGCGCGAAATAGCGAAATGTTATTTACGCTGCATGAATGCTACTAGATATAAAGGGACGTCTCATTTTGACCTTTGATTGCCGGTATTACTATAAGTGACAAGAATGGAATTATTATTATTAAAATCAGAAACATTTTAATAATAAATACTGGGTAATTAATGTAGAACTTATTTACGATAGCAACAGCAGACGCTTTTATACGCCTATTTAGCAAGAGGGGGAGAGCCAAATAGACACAGCAGCAATAAGCATATGCAGTTAAATATTCTATAAAAATTGAAAGCATGATGGTGTAGTTTATCAAGGTTATTATGAATATATTAGAAGTTTTCAAATTAGACGCTTAATTAACAGACTATTTAGTTACAAATAAGCACAAATAAAAATACATGAGATTTGTGAGCAAATTAATTAATGAAAACGACATCATACTAGTTATCAGTAAACACCAAACACATTTTTTAGCAAAAAGTTATATCGATGTAAGTGATTAAAACAAATGTTAGATTAAAAGTTTAAATTGTCTTTGATAAGGACCCATTTTAAACATGTCAAAAAAACCAATTTAGTTCATCTAAGTCATGTATTATGTCATCAAGTTCCAAGTATATTTTCAAAAGGGTGAGTTCCAGTTCTTTGGCCAAAAGGCTATTTTTGACCTTTAGTCGGTTTAAAATTTTACAGTGCCCAGATAGACTGAAGGTTTCAGTAGTGCATAAAACAATGTGAATAAATAGCGTCAATTCGTTTATTTGGTATGAATGTAATACACATAGTATAGCCATAATATTAGCACTAGAAGTATAGTGATCAGATCTCTTTAAAATAATAATAGGTTATTAGCTGTTTACATCATTATACATACGAAATACTCGGGATACTGATGACTAGAAAACTCATATAACAAGGAAGTTATTCACAGAGGAGAGGAAGGTACAAGAGAGAAGGAGAGTTGGAATAGTCATAAGAATCATAATTATGTATGTTGTATCTATATATATATATAATATTATGTATATTTCTTCATTTATTATGTATATACTTATATATGCAATGCAAATGGACATAAATAACAATAGTGTGTTTAGAAGAATATCTAGAATATAATATATTTTACTTTTAACAGTAACAGATATTGTAACAAATCAAAATAAGTAAATTTGACAAAAGATTAGAAAAGGCAGGTTGGTCGGTCAGGTTTACCTTGCACCTTGACATCAAAGCTGCACATGTAAATACAGGGAGTATGACACTGTATCTGCATTTTTATATTGTAGTAATATGCTTTGTTTAGAACAATATATATTTTAATCGATAGGTAGATCACTGAACTCCCAGCAGTTTAATATATATAATCCAAAGGTAGATGACAATTTTAATCTGGAAATGCAATCGTCAAATAAAAACGGAAGCTGCTTTAAAATAATCAATACAGAGAGTGTTAATCAAAAACGATATATAATGCATCGCAAACATTGGTAGTTCATACAACGTATAGTATATTTAAATAATATATAAAAAATAATTACTGTTGAATTAAACGCATCATTCAAGCAATAAAACAGGATAACTAAAACGCAGACATCGCAATATACCATCATTTTACACTATACAGCAAAACAGAAAAAATAATCATAGACATGTGAAGGTCGCAGCTATCAACTCCTGTAGGTCGCTATTTTTTGAATGTTAAGTTCAGTTTCTGAATCGTCCGCTGTGTGCACGGGTCCTGTTGCCTCCTCCAGTGGCAGAATTAATGACCTCGTACCATCTGAGAGGTGAATCAGAGTGAAGGATGGCCGAGGAGGGAAGGAGACAATAAGTAGCAATCGATATATTGATAATAATATTAGTGATAATATCAATTAATCAATGAACAAATGGGAACGCCATGGGATATACCTGTACAACAGTAAGTTTATTTTAAATGGATTTAAGTTTTTTTTAAATAATCTTGATATAATATAGTATTTTTGGTATGATAACTTTAATTAAAAAATGACATAAATTAGGATTTTCGTATCGGAAAATAGTTACTAAATATACACTATTCTATTAAGCTCAGCAACTGTAGCTATATACAAATATATATAAATGTTTTAACTGGTACAACAATACATATATATTAATAAAACTTATTTTAATAAGTATCATTTTAAATCATGTTTTTAACTTCAATCATCAAATTATACCTTTCTCCAACAACTTTTATCTTCAACCTATAGATAAAGATCGCCTGATTACATGTCTTAGTTTAACATTTAATAGTCTTCTCATTTTAGTTTATTACACAATTATTATTATCATTATTATTATATGTCACACATTTTATCAAAATACACACACATATATATATATATTATACATAATAAACAACCCAGAAAACAAAGCTTTCTAAATTGATTCAAATATTTATTTCAACAATTATTGATATTAAAAATCAGATTTACAAAAACATACGTTCACGAAATAAATGACGTAGAAAAGACTACAAATCCTTTCTGAACCGGGCCTTTATAATTATTGATGTCTAGCAGTCTTATATGTTTGCAAAGGTAACATATCTTTTGATAGTAGATACATTATTTCAGAATTCATTCTCATTTTTACAAACTTGAAAAGATAGTGGTTATTATATCTCAAACATGAGTTAGAAACATATGATATCGTACTATCCCGCTTTAGTATTGCATTTCAATGAAGAAATATGAGGAATATAACAGAACAATGTAACATCTGCGAGACAGTGGTATCTCGTTACAAACCGAATTCGACCCAATAATATACAAATCAATCACGCACTTTTGAAGTTATAAAAAGTATTAAACTAATAACAATTTCTTATAAACGCAAATAATTGCCATTTGAAAAACTATGTTTTATATTAAATGGTTTTGACATAAATAATTTTAAATTATGGAGAGTAATAAAGTAGAATAATAATAAAAGTCTCTGAGATAACATTATTAATAACAAATATACCTACATATATAAATAATTGAATATTTTATTCTTTATTTATATAACTAATTGAATATTTTATTCTTTATTTATATAAATAAGTGAATTTTTATTCTTTATTATATAAAATGATTAAACTTTTTGAAAAACAGTATGCATAACACTTTACAAGGATAGCAACCTACTTTGCACAAAAAAACCTATTTTGCACAAAAAACGTATTTAAAAATTCAACAATTTGAAAAACGTTTCGCATTAATATTTGTGGGTTTAAATCACGAGAATTTCATGTTATCGTGGTGTATAATATTAGCACCTATTTTAATTTTGTTATTGCTGAAATTATAATTAGGTACGATATTGATAAAGATATAATATTATTTAGTAAAGATATTCTTCGAAAACAACAATTGATTTTTTTATCGATGAAGTGCCAAATTGTTCTTATATTTATTGCAAACAAACACTAACCTCATTTAGAAAACAAAAAGTTGACATTATTGATTTTATTTAGCTAAATTTAAAAAAGTTCGATATAAAGTATCATAATATAATTTTCACATTAAATAATTAAAAATGGAAGGATTACATATATGAAAAATATAACCAGTGATTAACTGTGATTGTTTAGATCTAAAACAAAAAAAAACAATGTCGTATCATATAAGAATGGTGAATTTTATGTGATTCAAAAATGCTTTCAATGTAAAATCCAGACGAGTGTAAAACAATGGTGGAATGAGCAAGATTGACGATCAAATAGATAGACAAACGTATTGAGTCTACGTTAATTCAAACTAGTCGAGTGTATCAGGTCTGTTAGGTAAAATCAATACAATTTCGACTTAACTTGCCAGGCATGTAACCACACTGTTTTAACTTATTTAGAAACAAATCTATACATTTCTATATAAATTTGATATTTGAAAGATTGGATAATATATCGTGGTATACCAGTCGACAACAATTTGTTATTAAAACATTTCACTCGCCTAAAATGCACGCCGAGCAAATATATAATATATAATATTAGTTTCTATATACCACATGTGTAAATCAATGGTTTTAAAGGCTTTCGCTTCGCTCATGCCTTCAATATAAATATGCGTGCAATTAATCAAGGTAAATGCATGCCTATCCATATAGTTACTTCTATTTAATTCAATACATTCTAATGCACATTAAAATAACATATTACATATTTAAACAAATGTTAAAACTATTTGTGAAATTTTCTTTTAAATGCATTTTTCCAATATTATTTAAGAATGGAATTTTCTAATAAATATTTTTTTGGCTATAACTAACATAAATCAGGATACTTAATATAGTCCCGATTTTCTATAATGATTCCATACGAACGTACATTACTCTACGGTCTAGCGATGTTGGTATTGATAGCACAGTATGATTTATGATCCAGCAATGGATCTTCTTCAGCGTGATAGATATAGACTATGTAATGTCGTATGTTAAATTGGATACCAATATGAATGTGGATGCTTACATCTCAATAAAGATATTCATTGCGAACGTTGCCCATTGCCCTTCTCTCTTTAGCTCATGTATATTCTCTGTTAAACCTCTGTCTGCAATATTATCTTAAACCTCTGTTCTCTTTATTTTACTCTTCTTAATTTTATGTCTGTCCTCTCTTTACAGTTCTTTACTCACTTCATGTTATCTACTCTCCTCATTTCGAGTATATATTTTCTTCATTTTATAACACTATTGTTTTTATTTTATGTATCTTTATTTATTTTATGTCCACCCTGTCCACTAAATATATCTCTGCACTCTATATTTGGTTTCTATTCTCTTTTATAACCGTTTTTTAAAATATTTATCGATGTATATCTGCTTCTCTCTATCTTTATCTGACCGCTCCTCTATCCTATTTGCTCCGTTCCTACATTATCTAGGTACGCTTTCTTTATTCACTCCTCACTATTCTGCTACCCACGCCATACTTTATCTATGTAAGTTTTTTTTAAGTTTCCAATTATATTTACCTTGAAGCCTTATTTGATAATATTGAAACATTACTCTCTTTTATACATTATTAAAAGAAAATTCTCTCCGAGAACGAAAATGAAAATAACTTTGTGAAACTTATTGTGCTAATTAAACAGCTTTTCCACCAATTTAAACATTATCACATGCGCAATAAGTAGAATATACTAATTTAAAACAACGAATCTATATCATTATCAATTGCCAACAGGCATAGTCAATTCTATGTCGTTTGCTTAGCACAATCGGTGAAAATTGAAAAAGAAATAACATGCAAACATATAAACTAATCAATAGACTAAAGTCTCCATAAAACAAAAACATTTATTATGCTTCGACAACAATTATTGTACACAGCATTACACGATGTATAAATGTTAAAGTTACTTAATATAGTATTGTAACATATTCGTTAAAAGTTGATGTAAATTTTCATTGAAAGATATTTCCAAAACCATGCGATTATTCGTTAATAAATAAAAATGTTCTTATTCAAATAAGTTGCTGGTGTAAATGTGCATAACTTAGTATTAAACAATTGTTATATTTGTGATATATAATACTCCATAGTATCTGCAGTATTACTGTTCGAATGTACTTACTGCCATAGTATAGTAAGTACGAAAAGTAAGCATAATACATGTATATTATATTATCATAATTAGTTAAGCATATTTTTCAATAATGTTTAAACTAATGTGAAATCTTTAAAATACTATTTCAAATTTTTAATAGAAGGTTAATCAAAGTTTTGAAATATAATTAATAATTTCTTATACCAAATTTAAGTATGCTGTATATTTATAAGATTACATTTTGGTAACAAACTGTTCTGATAACAAATCGAACGATAATAATGTTTGACCAATTATATTACATTAAAAAATATTTTTAAAATTAACTTTGGTGCTAAATATTTTAATTATTTTTTACATATAGCATTTTAAACAAATACAAAATCTACTAATAATGAATTGTTTTAAATTAATATTGTGTAAAAGAAATAAGTAAAAAATAAAATACAGTAATATAATATTAATTAAATATACCCATGACAAGTATAAGTGCATCTATATTAATAAATGTTATAATTAAGAAAAATATATACATAATATAGCATATTATTTTACGACAAAGAAAATTGTTTACTCAATAAAACAGTATACATCGACCACTACACATCATTATTTTTATTTATTAGTTGAATATATAAACATGTAATTACTTTACTTATATGTCGCTTGTAATGGAGATATCGCAAAAAATAGTTTTACGGATAACAATCAATAAACGTATGTAGACTATCGTAAGTGTCTTCCTATGAGTATTATGATGTTTTCCAAGGTTATAAAACAAAAAGCTTGATTATATTTTCTAAATTTTTATATTAGTTATAATATGACGCTTTGGAATATAACAAATTATTTAAAACATATATTAACAATAAAATCATAAAAGAATATATAGTTTTCCACAAATCCCCTGAATATCTGTTTACGTATTTTAAACAATTGCTCTATGTAACGAGGGTAGCATAATCACTTTGGAGATTGCTGGTTGTTACTATCAATGATAAAGAGAGTAGAGTTAATCGAAGTTTTGTTGTTAATCGTACTTTTTCAACTTTTAAAAGAATGAGATCAAATTACATTCGCTCAAATAATCATAGGTTATTGATTAAATACAAGTCTAGCAAGTAAATACACACAATTTGAGCAGTAAAACAAAACTAAACGCCTTTTAATAGGTAAGCAATCGTTCCTAGATACACTGAAGGTATATCGTCGGGGAAAATGTTTCAACATACCATCTACTGTTTCATATAACACATTATGCTGGTATACTTCAAACCCCGATCCCTAAATGACAATAATGAGCGGCTATAACTAATTTGTAGACAATAAGCTAACATAAATAGTCATGTTTTAAAAGTGGAGAAAATAAAACAGGTCAACTCAGAAAACATCTCCAACATAATATAATTTCAACTAAATATATAGGTGGCAGAAAAAAACAGTCCAATATTTTTCTATAGAAAAACCACCATCAACTTATCTAGAGAAAACCTGCAAGTATAAAATTGGTTCGATCTTTAAGGTTATTATGGGCTTCAAGACTGTGATATTATATAAAGCAAATTGGGAAAGCCAGAAAATATTATATCTAACTATTCCATTCAATTGTAAAATAAAGTGGTTAGATTTCAATTAAACCAACTCATAATATTTTGAGAAAAATGTTAGACGACTAGTCCAGCATTAACTTTTAAATAATCATATGAAACATTTACATTTTAAAAATGTATACTTAAAAAATAGTTAAATTACATTAATAAACATTTAAGCAACAATCAGAAAATAACAGAATATCATACGATTTAATCTGAACTTGTATACATTTATATTTCATGGCTTTTTCATTCGCAATAAGAAGAAATACATATTTGTCAAACAAAAATATATATGTTTAATGTCTCCAATAATGAAACCATATATATAATTCATATATATTAAAAGAATATATTGTCAACGTTTTCATATTTTTATATTATTCAGAGACCTAAATATTAATTTATAGTTAGTAATTTACTGATTGTTCTACAAAATACATAAGTTTGAGACGCATAGGAGAATTACCATGGTTATCTGGATCATTTTAAACATATTTTATAGAATTAAATGGAAGAATTCCTAAACATACTACAAAATATAACGAAGTGCTACAACATAAAGAAAACAGTCGAATAAAAGGATAATAAATCTAAAAACCCCATATATACACCAAGAAGAGCAACAAAACATTAATTTCAGTTCTCCCCAAGCGCGACGCGACGCAATTATAAAATCAAAAAAAATCTCTAGATATAATATGCCTATCAATTGACGGAACACCTATTATATTAGTTTAAGACACGAGAGTAAGAGTTGGATTTGTCTTTGGTGTCCATTTCTATTCTATAACCAATAATTTCAGTTTGGTAGCAAAGAAGTTTTCTTGCTATGCCCTATTTTCTGATTTCTTAAATAGATATAACTATACATCTCAAAACTGTTATTTAATTATTACACACTCTGATAAAATAACTACACAATATGGTATTTTAAATAAATTTTAGTAAAAAAATAGAAGTAAATATAAATTCGGAGACAGTTTTATTTTTATAATAATATTATACTTTAATATTTATAATTATTTAAATAAAAATGTCGCCGAATGTAAATATTTACTTCCATTATTTTTCATTCTAATATCATACTACCCGCATGCATAAAATAAATAGCATAACATGCTTTGATGTGTTTACAATTTACAGCTCATAGTAAGTTATAGTAATTACTTAAGCTATGCCACTTTGCATTTAAATAGTGATTTCGTCAAGTGACATTACAGTAAAAGCAAAATAATTAAACTTCCGTTTCTTCGCGTTTAGCACTGCGTAAATAGTCTCATTGAAAAGTATGTAGTTAACTTTTTGCGGAGTCCAGCGGCCACGAGCGTGACGCTTGGTGGGCATACGACCTAAATACCTATACCCACTCAGCACGACGCGACGAAACCCAACTCCGCGCTGCAAAAAAATAATTTCAGTTCTCACTAAGCGCGACGCGCCGAAATTCTATGCACTATTATTGACTTTATAAATATATATGTCTATCAATATGAACAGACCACACACTATATCTGTTTGTTATTGACATTTTTATTTTATCTATTGTTTGTTCAAGACCAATGCATACAGTCTGTTTTACTGAGATGCCCTCTCTCACTCTTCCCTGTGTACATGAACGAACATGTGTATGAATGATGTCTCACTATGTATATTGTGTTTGTATTGAAATACTGATTTCGTCGCACGGTGTCGCAGAAAAAGTTGAATAAATTCAACTTCAGTTTCATCTCGTCACGCTCAGTGGAAATATGTTCATTAACATGTATGTAATCAACTGGTTGTGGCACGTCGCGTCGTGTCGCACTTAGTGGGCATAGGCCTTAAGGCTTGAATGATATATTTGATCTAATCGATATGATATACGTGGGTACCAGTTGTCTAACATATCATAAAATAGCAATCACACTTATATTTCGCTTCTTTTTTTGCAATGAAAAAGATATACAGATAGAGGTAAACAACAGCATATAAATATACATTTGCATTATATTCAATTCAATTTAAAAAAGTGTCAAATAATCCATGTGGATGTCATGTATCATACGAGTTATTTTCACTAGTTAAATATGGTATACATGAATTTCATTTGAATTACACCCACGAAAAAATGCATGTACTGTGGAATTAAAATGACCCACAGTTTCATTACTGTAATCAATGTATGTTCGGCATAATAGCACACGCATGGGTGTTATCGAATATGGTAATAATTCTCAATTTGAAAATGGGACAAATTAAAATAAATCGCTCTTTTGTGGATACATTTGGAGAGATAAAGCCATCAATTTCAGCAGTGATTAATGGTGATGGCATATCAAGCAAGCCCCCATGCTATGGGCGGGATAAGAGCGCTTATCTGGTTTATCTTGATAGAAAAGGCAGCAAGAGGACCCACATTTTTTACTCTCTATATATGATTACACGATGGCTCAGTTTGAAATATATGACTATATTGGTGAGTTATACAAAAAAATAATGAAAGATGTCAACACTTTAGACAACGTCGCAACGTATAAATGTCATCACAAAGGAAGGCCAATACAATACATAGTACCTTATTCTTATCGAAAATAAAAAAATACGGAAAGTATACCCATAGGTTTAGTTTTACTCAGCAGTTAAAAAAAGCATGTGTTAATATCAATATTTAATTAATTTAACTCAGCAATGGTAATTCTAATCCTATTTTACAGTTGAATTAATTACAACAAACCTAGTTAAACCATATATTAAAATTAAATTATATATAAAAATATATTAAATTATCCAGAAACAAATACATCAAATTATCATTTTCAGAAACCCTTACGTGACATTAGTATTAACAATACACATGTAATGTAATGCATATTGTAGTATTCTTTTTAAAATGCACAATAGTATATATGCTCATTATATTGACTTAAACTTAGTATAACTAGAATGCAATCGTGCTTTACGTTTAGTATTTTCTAACACAGATTTTTAAATATTGTACTTTAAATCAGTTTGTAAACACAAGAAGTTGATTATCGATCGTAATAATGTGCAAACACACGAAACCTCTCTACAGACATGTGTGTATGTCGGACCATATTATACCATACGTCGGATATATTTGCATAGTCAAAAAATACTTATGTACATATTATTATATTATACTGAGATAGTTATTGGTATTCAAATAGGGGCAATTAAAGAAATCATATTGAGCCAATCACAAATTATGATGCATACTTAAACTGAACAATTTGAACGTGTAAACTACAACAAATATACATGCATAATATATCACTTTCTGAACAACTGCGAGGCATTCATGTTTTGACTTAGACGAGAGAAATCTATGATTAAAGTCAATTAAAAAAATTGGAGTCAAATTAAATAGGAGTGCGTTTTGATGTTAGAAAGATTACTGTAAAAATATTACACTTTTGTAAAATTTAGTAAAAAAAATAATTAAGTGCTTGTATGTAAATAAACGTATAAAATAATATAATTGAGAGGGAAAATAAATAGCAATGTTTCGTCTATAAGTAATAAATTCACGAGCACAGCTTGAAGGTAAATAATTATATTCATTTTAACCATCACAGTTAATAATGATAATATATAGTTATAAATATTTATATAAAAAACATCGTAGTAATTAATAATGTAATTTTCATGTAGATATAATTATAAATGATTGAATGTATATTAATTTTATGAGATAGTATTATCGGAAACCCAAATTTTAATTTGCATATAAATGATGTTAATATTTCAACATTATTTTGTATGACGGGAAAAAACAATTACATTCTGTTTTACATTATACTGTTTCTTTAATGTGCTTTGTTATGTTTTTTTTGTAATTCAAAATAAATTTCATTTGTTATGCTTTAATAGAAATACCTACTTTTTTGGGGATAAGGAATACCTCTTTTATATGCAACACGTCTATGTCTATTCAAATTATACAGGGAAGCTTACATTATACTTAAACATTTTTTTCAATCTTAGCATCTATAGCAATCGAATTATCTCTAATAAAAATCTTTAATAAATCTTTTTTAATCGCTACGTCAAAAATCTGTCAATATTAATAATTGTACGAACATCATTTTAGTAAACAAATGACATGTTTTAAAAACAAAAGGAAATCGTATTACCCGATCGTTTACCCCATACTGCCTATAACAGAAAGAATATGACCTTAATAGCTCACAAGGCATAAACTATAGATGTCAACTAATTAAATATAAACTTAACCTCCCCCCTCGTTTTTTATAGTTGTCATACATAAACAACAAAAAACTAACATTTGCGTTTATTACCATAAAGAACTATTACATATCGATTATTAATAATTAAGGCGAAATCAATTTCCGAACACCAACTTTATTGCCAGGGATAGCTTTTTATTAGCTAATTAATATATAGAACCAAAGCTATATAAGCTATAAATAATAGCGCGCGAAAAAATAAAACCGCAATATGGTCCGTACTAATGTTGTGTAAGTTCATTCGGCGGTCTGGCTGTTTGTTTAAGCGATAGTCATGCAGCTCAGCTAAAAGCCAACTGACAGAATCGACTGTAATTATAATGGGCCGATATACGATAAAGTTGTCCAAGTTGCTTATTAGGTATGACGGAGACAGAGTAAAAAGCACTGCCGATAAATAATAACACCGCGTGATGACTCGTATGTTTTGATGGAAAACCATTATTTTCTAATCTTAAGATGTGGTGGTGGTGGGTAATGATTGGTGACGGCCCAATGATTATTATTTATTAATAGCATCGACAGTGGGCAGTTAAAAACACTATATTAAATATTTCATAAAGTAAATAACAACAAATATAAATAAAAGAAAAACATTATAGTATTATTAAACTGAAACCATTCTTAATCAAACATATTATTTTGCCAGTATGCCATACAACATGTATTTGAACACTGATTTAAATTCCATATTACAAACTTAATTTAATCTATATTTGATTTATCTATCCTATTTAGTTAATCATTTTATACGTATCACGTATCATGCATATAAATCACATCTTTAAGTAAATTTATTATTTTTATAAACTGTTATAATCAATATTTAAATTCACTGACCATATTTTGTTACTTACACTTTTTTAAATCTAGCCATTTTGATGAATAATAAAATCGGTATAAATAATAAATACACAGTTTTATATTATTCATCTGCTGACATAATATGATTTATGGATTATATATCCTGAATCTTGTAAATGTTCTTTAAGCAAATATATTTGTTACATTTTAAACCCCAGAAACTCAGTTAACAACATTGGTTTAATCAATACAAAATAAACAAAACAACTAGAGAGGAATACTTTATATAGTTTGTATTCATTTCTATCGCTTATATTAGTTTCTATAAATCGTATACAGTTGTAACGCTTCTATCTCCTTAATTTATTGATAATTTATCCCGTTGAGAGTATTTTCGCATACATATATAATATCCTTTTTCTCTCTAAATGATACACCTAATGGTCGGTTACATGGCTAAATATTAAATTAGGTTGTCAACTCCGTCTGTTTGAATGGCGTTCTGTCATTCAATAAATATAATAGTGACCACTATACCAGCCACTGATATTTCTTTTGGATGTCTACCTTTCATTTAAATTAAACCAATAACATTTTGATTTGTCTGGAAATTACGTTAGGACTTATACTTGTATGATATTTCTCCAGGACGGCATATTTATATAAATTAATAAATTATATATTATATATTATATGTAGAAAAAGGAACCATAAAACAAGTTATAACAACATGTATTGAGTCGACGTTTCGATCCCATAAAGATATCATTATCAATGATGGAATTAACAGAGTTGATACGGTATATTTAAAATATTTTATCATATTTATAATATAAATAGTATAATATTAACACTGCCTAGTGATTTTTGCCACGCTTTTGTCGATACAATATTAAGACAGAAAAACACATAAGCATTTTTATTTAGTACTTTAGCAATATTATAACAATCACTATAAATATAATAATGATTAAATACAGTAACAGGGTTTCTTTAGCACTCAGCACCATTATAATAAACATGAAAAATAGAAATATGAACAAATGCTAATATGGTTCTCGTCATCAATTGAAATAAATAGGGTATGTATTATATATTAAACAAAGTGGCCGTGTATATATATTATAATATCTATCCAAAATGTAACATTACTGTATCCCTCCCCTGCATTGCTACCTTCGATTTTACAGAAAGAAGCATTTATTATCGAAAAAACAAAAAATCGAGAAAGAAAGAGTAGAATTTTTTTAAATAGTTAAGATTTTAGATTTAAAAAATACGGCCAACAATGCTAACTTTAAGTTATAAATTTAATATTCTTTTTTTGATATTTAATACTTTATCAAATTTACAAGTCATTATGATTATTTTTCTAATGGTAAATTCAAAAATTGTATTCAGTTCCTGAACACCACCACAAAACATATAAAAAATAGAAATAAATAAGAAGAACCAGATATTAAATTGTAACTGTCAAATAATAAACAAAATTTCATAATACTATCAGGATGGTTTAAAGGAAAAAGAAACATTCACGTCTAAACTTCAGAAAGGTCAAATAAAAAGAATTTATTATCATCAAACCACAAATATTATTTATTAAACAATGTACAATCAAACATAGATTAATTGTACTCTATGTAAAACCGGCCCAGAGTGATAAAGTGGCAAGTCAAACAGTGTGGATTTAAAAGACAGTCTGTCAAATCCAAAAATGCAGAAGAATAATTGGGGACAGCACGGATCATAAATATATAAACCACGTGTAATAACAAATAATATTTATAATAAAAAAAGAAAGAAAAGATAACTAAACAATGGTGTGGCACTTTGGATCCTCATAACAATAAGAACATCACGAGTTTAAATTACATGTTTAATTATAAATACTACCTAATATAATATAATTATACACATGTATATGTTCAAATACAATTATTTTCATAAAAAATGAATATATTGTGTTAGTCATAATTCATAATTACTTAAATAAAAAGTAATACAACTCAATTTTCACAAGAAACGCTAGTTATTCATTATAAGTATTGTATTAGGCGACAATTAACATTAGAAAGGGCAATCGAAGAAATCGTGGTAGAACAGTCTAAAGGGGTAATTGTCAAAAGTTAAATAATCTTAAATCGCTGTCTTAAATTCAAAACGAATAAGTTAATGATTCAACTTAAATTGTAACAAATGTCAGCAGAATCAGACATAAACTTTCCCCTTATACAGATGATGGAAAAAAACGTGTGTAATCTATATTTATAAATTAAAAATAAATAATATAAACTACAAAGGTAGCAAATAAATAATATTAAAATCCTTCACAACTAGGTATGTATAGTCCGAAATTATACATCATTCATTTACCATATTTAATAATTCGTTAATATCGTTCATTTCATTTATTAAAAAATTAAAATGAATTAGAAACCTCAACATCTCCAAATTAAACTTTAAAACTATTCAATGTTTGAAACACCCCCCCCCCCCCCCAATATAATCTCTTACTTGTTTAGAAAAAAGAGAACACATAGTCAAGATTTTGCTTTCAGATATCAAATAATGCGAATTTGGAAATTGTTTGCCTCTTGTAAAGGATTAAAAAAGAAAGAAAAGATAACTAGATTAAAAAGATTAAAAGGATTTTAATATTAAGAATAATTTTTCAACAAATAATATTTTAAAACGTTTTTATTATTAATATATTACACAATGGTAACTAGCCAATTTTTAATTACCACATAGCGTGAAAATTTGTATTGAACATGTGATATGTAGATTTATATATTCTCTAGCGGTGTACTATTATTAAAATTTCCATCACTACAGGAGTAGACTAACCTAACACTGCTATATTCTTGTACTATTTCAGCATTTCAGTATTAAAGGTTATAATATATATAGTTACAAGCTGAATAAGACAGATACGATTATTATTGGAGATTTTCACTCCATCATTAACCGATTTGATTTTATCCATACCTCGAGCTGCAAACTGAATGGCATGATCGTATTGCAAACGTTTGAATCGATTGCCTCGAGTTTAATGACCCTGAAACCGCATATTTTGTGAAACCGAAATATATATTTTTTAAATAACTGAAATAAACGCTGCAAATATTATAGACTATAATTATTATAACCTAATAAAATTACATCAATTTTTCTTAACTGGAATAATAAAAAACAATTCTTCTTGGGAGTAAATTGAAATATGTCGAAGGCAGTAATACAATATAATTGAGCCCAAATTTTTAAAAGATATACAATTTCCAATTAAAAAAAATGAATTACATTTAATTAAGTTATAAATGTATTCCCGTATTGTATAATATGTAATTCATGCACCTTACAAAAACATGAGTCTCGGAAACTTAAATGATGCCATTAAAATATACAATAAAACTTCTCCTCTCTTTTACAAAATTAATACTTTCATCCGTCAATCATTATCGCAACACCAGGTGGTATAGTGGACGAGCCGAAGTAGTCACTTATGGTGAAGACAAGTGAAGAATGTGTTTCAGTCAATGCGCTATTATAATGTACTAAATAGCCTGTACTCAGAAAAGGGTGAAATATTATATGTTTATAGATACAGTGGGAAACATTATTGGCCTTAACTAAATACTTCGACATTAGTAAACCCCATTAAGCGCTAAGAAGTATGAGCAGTTTTATAATGACAAAATCTAACCAACAGCTGAGAACTATAATATAATATCCACAGACTTATTAACCATTATTTTCTAAATGGATATAATTTATTATTTCATCTTAGCGTGGCTAGAAGTACAATATACGTGAATCTTAATATCTACGTGACTGATAACATAAGCTTTTTTTTTTTAAAAAACGTCTTACACTGAACTAGATTTTAATATTTTTTTAAAAGTTGTTGCAATATGCCTTTGATTATTTCCTGTATGTCTTTTTTCGTTTTATTAAAAAAAATAGTAATCAAAAAGTTGGTTGTGTAACTACATCGCTCTTTTTTCCAAATAAAATTATTACAATCGCGTTCATATCAGAAAAAATGAGCTAGATGTTATAGTAAACAAACAGTGTGATATAGACCTGGGCTAAAAGATTTGGAATAACAGAAATTAATATTTTTAATTATTGACAAACAAAATATGTAAAAAAATATGTGACAATTGACTGAGTGTTCATACATCTAGTTACGTACACACCTTAGTATTATATTATAATATTTAATATAAAAATTAACAATTAACAATTCATTAAATACTTGTCCAATTTGTGTAAAATAGAGGTTTCAGGAAAAAAGTTTCAGGTGCTAGAAAATAAATTTTAAAAGTCTAAAAATACAGCAAAAAGCGCCAGATTCTTAACATGGCAAAACTATACTTCTGCTTTTTGTTTCAATTTCTTAAAAAAGTATTTTGTATTAGTTTGTGTAATATTAGTTTAACTAGTATTCCTTAAAAACTATGAAAAAAAGTAAGGTTATAGTAAAATTACAAAAGTAAGTATAAGACACATATTGGATATTAATTTACTGCAGTATACTGCATAGTGGGTTAAATCGGATTTGAAATCATAGTGTAAAATCGGGAAAAGTGTTAGGCTAATCATTTTCAATAAAATATCGTGAATATGCTCGTACATTTAGCGTCGTATTCGGATTTAGAAACAAACAAATTCAGAATAACAAATAAAACCACGATTGGTTAAACTGAATTTAATTTAGATGATATTACAATTTTATAAAATTCGGATTCTTATTAAATTTGTTTCGTATTGATTATTGTATACTTTACTATACGATAAAAGAAGTCTAAAACCTATTTCAATTGAACCTGCAAATAAGAAATGAAATATGTTAAAATAAAATATCAACATAAAATTAATCACTGACTAATACACACAATACTTTCTACCATGCGCTAATTTTAGACACAAATAATCTTCCATATAGTCAACATAAATATCGGTATAGTCTATGATTTAAGGACCATGACTTGGACCAAATCTCGATTATTAACAATGGCCGTTGAAAATTACACCGAACCGTCGTTATTATAAGATCAAATACCATATGATACCCTGAAATTACCAACCCCCCCCCCCGCCAAAAAGACAAGCCCGTCAACCAAACCCACCTCTCGTAGGCATAGAGACTCTCCCCGCGGAAGAAGTAGACATGGTTCTTGAACTGCAGCTTGAAGACGTGCTCTTTCCTGATCCCGTCCTCGGGTAGTGGGGGTGACACCATGTAGCCCAGAAGGGGCAAGCTCGCCAGGGGACACTCGTCCTGACAACTCTTGTAGAAGAAGAGACAGAGCTGGGTGAACACGACCCATAGCTTTTGCCAGCCGTTGGAGTTCTTGAACTTGCGCAGCAGGTAACCGCTGATCTGGAACTGAAGGGTCGACGGGACAATGCATAATTTATATGAAAGAGTGTTACATTTTCGATGCGAAATTTCAAAGATATAGCTGACAACTGTATTGTTTTATATAATGTTATCATTTTTTAATAGCATCGAATTTTTATTCATGGAAATGAGGAGGATCAGTGGTTGTGGCTTAAACAGCTGTCTTTATAAACAACGATAGTGAAGCAAGATGTCGATATATGGCGCTGATAAAATCAGAAATGCTAATATAGTTTGGGATACACATTAATTTAATTCAATTTAGAATAAGATAAATTAATAACTAAAAATCCCTAGCACATTAGCACGGGTTTTATTTATAATTATATTTCGTTGTATCGGATACGTTTATGGAGTACTGCATATTTATTTAAACTTCTATTTTATAGTTATATTTTACAATATGACATTTCAATTATATGAATATTCATATTATAAAATAGGTTCATAAGAATAGCATAATTTCATATAAATCAATTGGATATAATCATTTTAATTTATAACCGCTCAATTTAAATGCTCAACTTAGACATATATTTTTTTAATTAAAAAATGGCATCGTTGTTTGGATAATCAAATTTTATAAATCGCGTAACATCTGCATAGTTATTAAAGTCAAGTGTTCTGAGCATTCAAATGCTTATACATCATACAAGTTTAATTTAAAATGTTTATTCTATTATAGAGAGACACCGATGAGAGTCAATAATAAGGACCTCTCTTTGACGTAAATTTTTAGAGGATCTCATCACTTTTAGAGATACTCATTACTATCCGTATAGGATGATATAGTCATATTTATTCTAGACGGTGAATTCCGCTTGAAAATGAACCATCATAATATGCTACACATTTAAATATAACAGAAATATGGAACCATTACCATAACCATTTACATAACAGTGATTAAATAATGTAACATTAAACACTAATATAAACTGAAGCCACACCCAAATTATTAGGTAAACATATGCATCATTTTAACCAACAATAGATAACAGTTATGTTACATCTTTTACACATAAAATGACACTGTTTGTTTGT
The DNA here is from genome assembly GCA_034780555.1 of Coelogynopora nodosa. Taxonomy (NCBI): domain Eukaryota; kingdom Metazoa; phylum Platyhelminthes; order Proseriata; family Coelogynoporidae; genus Coelogynopora; species Coelogynopora nodosa. Next base: position 22,951 of record JAUZND010091764.1, read on the forward strand.
ATCATATACTAATTGTACAACATTTAAAAATATAACCTGTTTGATTTTAAACACAAGAACTAAAGTGACAATATTAAATCGCAAACAAAATATTACCACAAAAAACGACTATATAGGTATGCCTTTAATTAAACCTCTAGCTATGGGTATTGATCATGGGTTTACGCCTATACTTTGGGTGTAGTGAACACAGATTGTGTATATTTCAGCAAACATGTTGTAAGTAAAATATACATAGGTATACATATTCCCATATCTATAACTTATAGTTATGAATTAAATTCAACTTGAAACGTTAGCATGCAAGCATAATTAACTTAGTTCATTTTTAAGTATAACTTGTGCGTATACACGAGAAAAGTAATATTAAATATTTAATGAGTGTATTCATCGTCATTAACTAATACGTTGATTCTAAAAAAGCCAACTCTGATCTGATGAGAGTCAGACAATATCGGATTAGAACAAGAATAACAGTGCATAAATAAAAACGTATTGTCTTAACGATCTCAGACGAAACATAATATATAGTGCAGCTAGCCTATAACAATATAATAAACAATCCCGCCAGTAATTGGAAAATGGTGTGGTATTTATCGGGGCAAATCACAAGTGATGCGATTCTGTAAATATTGCGTGTGGACTTTCTACAGCGTGTAACATGTAAGCAGACAATGTTATAGTAAATATAGGACTAATGGAAATATTCAGTCAAACTATTCATTTAAAACAAGTGGTGACAGGTTAAAAAAATTAAAAATAAAGTTGTTGGCGTGATCATTACATACGGTATATAGAGTATAACTTAACAGTCTGATTACAAAAATGCTTTTTGAACGTTTTGCATTGTGAATGGATTAACTTATCTTGTCAAGTTTTATTACATTTATTGTGTCCAAAATAAATCACTAAGCTAAATATACCGAATAAATATATAATAAAGCAAGTTGTTAACTAACAATAATATAAAACGAAATTTATAAATTGTTAAAAACTATAAGTAAAACTCAGATAAAATAAATATGGATTCTATATTTGACAAACACAACGATGCATGTCCAGTATACAACCTGTCTATACCAACATTTACAAAAAGCATAATTTTAAGATACAAGAGATATCGAGGGACCAATCAATTCGAACATCGATTGTACTTCGCTTCATGTAAGACCTCTAACATAACAACTTAAGCGCCGAAAGCACGAGAGGGGTAATAGAGAAAAAAAGACGAGACGAGTCGGAAATCGAAATGGAACTTTAATGGGAATATATATATATATGTGTAGCCTAAGTTGAAAACTGTTCTATTAAAATTATTAATTAAAATATTGCATTGCATCACATATTGGCGTACTTCAATCTTAAGTCCTTTCAATAGAATTACAAATTAAACAATCATTAGTTTACATACATTTATTAAGAATGTATAGCCTAACTCATATAAAAGCCGATCACTGACTTAATACATTATTGTAATGGATAAAAAGAGTTAAAATAAATAAATAATAAAAGTCAAATTAATAATAAAATATAGTTTTGATAAAATATATTATTATACAACATATAGCATTCAAAATATGCAGACTTATTACCAATTCACAGGGGAATGGAAATATAGGCTGACTTGGATATAGCTTTTATCCGTCGGCAGTTCATTCGAGTCTTTTGTGTGTTATATATACATAATGATGCGTATACCTACTCCACATTGTCAATTTAATTTCAAAACTCCAAACACGGCTCCCAAGTATTTTCTCTCAACCACAGAGAGTACCATTGAAATCTGCTTCCGGTAAATAAATGTTTATGCAAGAATAGAGAAGACAGAACATTTACACCGATCTGTAAGTAAGGTTGAACTCATGTTACCTCAATTATACGATACAAAAACATGTTAACATTGACTTTCAACTTATTTAACCCCCGACGCCGCTCCGGGCGATTTGTTTAACTAAAACCAAAAAACTGGCAAGCAGGTGTTGCAGCATATTCTCTCCCGGGTGTTAAGTCTTTTGTGGAAAACATGGGTTTCTCTTTTGACATGAAATTATCAAATTCTGTCGCAGATCTGATGAAGTTAAGCCAGAGATACTTTCTGATCAATAAGCCAGTAGATGGCCTAAAGCACAACTGAATCGATTATTTATCATTAAATGATTAAAATAAGTGTGCAAAAAATCGGTTAGGTCGTATAACTTTTTAATTATATACATTTATTAACTGAAATAAGGACAAAATAAATTGTTATAATATTTTGAATAGTTGTTGACCAATTTAAGTTGTTTACCAACTAAACCGCGCTAATAGGCATATTCTAAAATTAAATATTTTATAGTTGTAATATGTAAAGATAATTACATATAATTTAAATATGTGTACGGCTTCTATAAATGTTATTATATAATAATAATATTATGGCTTCGATTAAAATATTAATCAGTAAAAGTTCACTGTAATATTTATTTGTTAGAATGAAAATTAAAATTAACATGATTAACATCAATTAACACTATTTAAAGTTGAAAATAAAATTTTAAAATGACATATAAGAAGACTTCAATAATTTATTAGGAATCCTAATTAGGTAATTTATATAATAAAACTAGTAAAATGATCACGACAACTTCTTCGTCATTTATGTTCGCCAATGCGCTACATTATCTTATCCCGCAAGATGTGCAAAGGTAAAACCATTTCAACCACTAATTTTTACAAATATACATGTTAATAATTAATTAATATACCTTCTAAATAACTTAAAAGTAAATCATATAGCTTGTAGATGTTCACGAAATATTAATAGTTTAAATTAAATATAGTAGTTTAAATGTACAGAGCAAAATATTAAGCCAAACTATATGTAAATAGAAATTTATAGCTTCAATGTAAACTATAATCTTTGTTATATATCTGGAAGATGTAAAATGATGGGATATAATTATTGATATTTGTAACTACAAATGTAATAGTATAAAATAACAATACAAAACATATATTTATTCATATCTATAAACTATTACCTATCAAAATCAATGAAAAGCCACACATTATAGAGTTTACGACACTTTTCAGTTAACTACAAAAATGTAGTTAATTAATATTTAAAATTAAGCCAAACACAGGTTGTCTAAACGGTGACAGTTGTTAATGATTTCTATCGGAACACACTATATCAGTGAGTAGTATAGGAAGAGTCGATTCTGCAGCAGTGTATTTTGTGTCTATACAACTTTTTTTCCCCTTAAAGTTCTCATGAATATCAAGTATAATTTAATTTTATAATTTCATTTAATATAATTATAATACTCTTGTCTGTCTGAGGTGCACATACTGGCATTAAGGGCAACTGCAATAAAGGTTAACTGTAATATAGCCTATCTATGTTAAAACTTGCAACCCTTTTAACACAATAACGCACCTATACGATGTATAGGAGAACAGTTTATAAGAAAAACTATGAAATTGCTAAATTACTGTAGTATACGTCATGCATGTGTGCAACGAATTGTGAATTCAAAATAAGTTTAAGATTTCAACAGAAGCAAAACACATTTTGATTAACTCCCAAAACATAAACAAGTGACTGTCCATCAGTATATGATAAATAAACTTCAGGCAATATTGCAATATGCGTTGAAAAGTCGCACAAAAATAACAACAAAATGTCTTACAAATTGCTTATTAAACAAAAGTATATGTGAAGTTTAGGCGAGGCATAAGGTTACCTGGGCAACATCGAATAAAAGAGAAAATATGAATTTATTGTAATAACAAAAAAGTAAAAGGCATTCATTCCTTAGTATGGTTATAATGCAAAAGGTTAAATGATACATTTGCTATAGTGTATCAACATAAAAAAAGAAGAAAAAACAGTATCAATGATGTTACCATATAGGAAAAATAAATTTTGCATCGCAATAATTGTTTCTCTAATGATAGTTATACCTTTTTTATGCAAAAAAACACAATAATGCCGCACATATCTATTGATTTAATTATTATTAATCGATAATGTTGCGCTATGTATATAATAGCTGTTTATCGGTAGATGGTGTATTTTCAAAATCAAACTAATATTAAATGAAAAAATGATACATTTCAGGATCATTGAGTAAAGATGACCCGGTATAAAATGTAGTCAAGTTTGCAGCTAAAATGGTAAGGTGGCTGGTAGACAAAAATATATTATATATGTATATGCAAATATTGCGTGTTTGACATTTCATATTTTGCCATAATAATCTTATACTAATTATTATAACCAACAAAAAATACAAAACTCCGATGTAAAGGATGTATAAATACGTACTTGATTTGAACTATACAAAGAGGATGCTCTGTAGTATAGGTTCTACCTAAACTATAATTAAGTTAATTATATATTGTTATTTTATACAAACAACAAAACACATACAAAAACACCCACGCCACCACAAATGGTATAAATAGGCTTAAAGGAATGTGCGCTTACTGCAATTAGTGATAATATATATTGCCTTTAATTAGCATCCCTGCAGGCTCCCAAAATATTATAATTTAGTTAGTATAGTATAATGCAGTTTGGTAACCTACAGTCAAAATACGGTGATTTTAAATATTCTTATTGTTTTCTGTCCGTTGAATATTTAATTAAATTATTTTTTTAATATAGATAATATTTACATAAAGATATTATATCGTTTTTTTAAACTGGTGAAGCGTATTCTAAAAAACTATAGATACTATATTTATATATTATTAAAGTATTACTGGTGTCGCGCATCAATTGCTACTTTTTATATTACATGTATTAAATATTGATAGCAACATTTGAAATCATAAGAAAAAAAAGACGAAGCTTTTAGATTTTAATTTTTTACTGAAATAAACTGAACATATACTTTTTCTCTTCAATTCTTCTATAGATTAGAAGAAGATATACTTGTGAATTACTATTGTATATATACAATATATACCTGCCATGATTGCTGAAGTAACATAGAAGACCTATTTTTGCAAAAAAAAGTGAACATGGATTGCTAAAAGCATACAGTTAGTTGTACCAGATTACATAGTAAAACTTCTATAAAGTGCCAAGACAAATGCATAGATAATTAATTCACAGGATGTAAGTGTAATTCCAACTCGAGTTCAGCTGAATTATTTTTTATGTAATTCAAACATTATATTATTTTCTAGAAAATAAACGATACGACGAACCACCTCTTTGCACTTCTCTGAGCATCATAACATATAATCAATGAGGATTATGTTATAGCTAAACAGCTGTAGAGCTCTGTAAACCTATTTCATATTATAGATTATTATGTAAGCAATAATTAAACAACTAATATAATTAAAGTAGGTATATATATATATATATGGTTTGGCCAACTAGATGCATGCCAGTTATTATAATACAATCGATCATAACAATCTTTCCTTCCAATAACGGAAATTAACCAAATAAAAAAAGAGAAAAAAACACCCCAGACAAACAGGTAAACTTCGGACATTAGATTTTTGCACATTATCACAAAAACTAATATATAATGACTTAATATTGTAGTCAAAAGAGGATACATTACAATCAATAATTAATTTATTTGTATAAACAAACCTCATTATAATGGATATAAGTTCGTATATAAAAAGGCACTCACAAACAAGACCGAACTTTCTCCTGGAACATAATTAATCTACGATAAATCTAATTAAAAATACATGCTTGATCTCGTTTATTTTGAAATCATGTTATAATTACAGTTTGTATTATAATCTAATCTAAGTGTAACGTCATGTATCCTCATCCTTATCAATTTATACATATTTATCCAACCTCTAACTAATTTAGCCGCATACTATAATATGGTACTTACTACAACTAATTGTATTGTATTATGTTTTTTAGCCAATCCTGTGATCTCGACTGATCCGCATACTGCTGCTCTACTAATTTATCTGTGATTCTCGGATTCTTCGTTCTAATGTACACACTTAAGCTGCATGGAGCAGTATTGCGAAAAGAATGCTACACCTTTAATAATATATTTAAATTTTTTTTTTTGTAGTTATCGACTTTTTAAAATTTATTTATACATCTAAAAAACTTGAAGTTTGATCAGAACCATATTTTGAGGACAATTTCCCACAACAGAGCAATAACACTGTAATGGGTAAACACGGTTTGATCTAAAACAAATGCTGGATGACCATGTTTCGCATGTATAGGCTAACAAATTCTTCAACGAAATCATAGAAAACGCTATCTTTCAGTCTCCTTGTTTTCTATCGTAAAGGATTCTATCATGTTTCCTAGTTTTCAATATAGTTTCCGAATCGCAAGGCTTCAAGAGCAGAGACCGCTGGGGCTTCCTCTGATTTAGAGAAAAGTGGAAATGTGATATAATTGATTCTGTATCTCTAACATGCAGGCCAGGCAATACTATGGAGCGAAATGAAAGCAGCGCTATTTTAGAAGTTAGAAGACAAAAAGGAAATTCAAAAAGTTGATCTATTGTATATAAGATAATGTTTGTCTATATATATATACACCTATACATCAATATACCTAAATGGTTGGTTATACAAGGAACTTAGTTCAACAACTTCATATTGTGTTTCAAATAGGTTAAATAAGAAAAAAATAAATTCCAACATTATCAAGTATAGAAAGAGACAAAGACGAACACGGTCTATAAGTTCGGTGGGCGCATTAACAGTAAGCGGTAAAGTTAGGTCAGAATATATATATAACACATTTTAAAAGCTTAATTAAATATAACATTATTTATCATAAATCTAATTTCCAAATTCATAATAAAAAGTATTGATACATCTATATGAATAACAAAATATTAATTAAACGAAATTATTTCCCCCAAACTGGTAATTAACATAATACTTTATCATAACCAAAGTTTTTCCTGATGACACTCATTATAAACTAAACATAATGATTTAACGATTTACTTTTAAAAAGTAATACTGAACAATTCAAATAAAACTGAGCTTACTTTTAAACTCCTGATGAGAAACATATAACCATTTTTAAAGTAAAATGATTATTTGATTTTTTAAAGAAAATATTGATTTCTCATTTGAAAATCATTCCGTGCATTTTTGATAAAAGTATCATTGGGAAGAACTTATAATCGTTGTGTTATTATTTCGATTAAAATTTAAAGGTGGGTAAATTTTTCATTGGCAAGTTTATCTGATGTCTTAGTTTTAAGGAGCAGAAGAAAAGAGGCGGTTGCTGATCATGATATACCTCATTAAGTTATAGAAAACAAACGTCATTCTAAAAAGGAAATAATATCCCTTGGAAATTAGAAATAGTGAAACATAATATATATTGATTAAACGATGCGTTTTATCAACAAAGTCAAGACAAATAAATCATATAAGTCGGGAAAAACTTGTAAAACTAAATTAATGCCACAGATGAAATTAATTAAAACCTTCCTCAAACATATCAGTGCAACGAACTTTCATCATACATGAATTAATCGAAAAAAACTGAGAGTGAATCAACGAGTACATAATATGACCTACATTGCCTTACCCTTTTTACCTGGCTGTATAAATCAACAGGACCATAAATATAGTGTAATTTATTCAGCTACACTAAAGGCATTTACACAGTTGTTATTTATTATATACTAATGGTTGTATTATAGGAAATACTGTTAATACTAATATTGTAGTAATACTACAGTATATTCTTCCTGTAATATTCTCTTTCATTGTATATAATAAATTGTTGATTGTTTATTTTCAAGTAGCGTATATTCTGCTTAACTCATGAGTAGTTTATTATTAGCAATTATACGAGAGGTTTAAAATAAAAAAACGTTACATGCCAAATGTAAAAAAAAAAGTTGATAAAGACGCCCGTAACGCTGCTGAATGTTTAAAGAACAATATCTCTTATTCATAATCTCTGAATAAACCCACTAATATAAAACAAATCTTATTTATCCTTGGTTTCCAGGAAAACAAAAGCAAAATTAATACAACTCGATAATATAATTATATTCTCCAACATATACCGTTATCAATATCTGGATACATTAGTCCAGTGGTATTATGAAGTTCTGAACTCCCATGCATATTAATTACTTTGGGGTCAACTAATTGCAGTTAACACCAACATTTTAGATGTGACCCAAGTGAATAATATTAATATTTTTGGTGACAAATTAGTTGAAATGTTACTTTTCTCTTTATCTCCCACAGTTGCTATATCATCATCGAATAGTTAATGTATTAGTATACAACGCATAATAACTGTTTCAGAAGAAAATTAACAATTAACGTCTCTACGAACCTACAAAACGTTAAACATAGCTTTACTAATGCGATTGTTCAAACTATTAAATTACAGTAACAGTGAAGTGACGACATAATATTGGGATGCTGAAATCGGCAAATGAACATCTACTGACGTACACGCAGAGCGAGAAAACAGGCAAGGTTAAATTAAAAAGAAACGTCATGCGATGCACTCGAGAGGAACAATTTGCGGTTGTTGTTAATACCGTAGAAGTATAGGAAACTAATGGTTTCCCAATAGGAACACACACACGTCTAAATTACGCAAACATTGCTGGATGCAGTCGAGCGTCCAACCATGACACGATAATAACAAGAACCCAAATTGGGAAACGAAAGTGTGTGTATTATTATAAAAATCAACTGGAAGGAAACATTGCGCTCCACTAACAACCTGGAAATCACCACAGCATGACCCCATTATGAGTGGGTTGATGTGATGTTGACACACATTATATACAGTTATAAATGTTGTTACTGTTTATAAATAGTATAGCTCTCTCCTGCACGAATCTGAGGTTCGTAAACTCAAAAAGTATAATAAGGTGAAATTGTATGCCTGGTTTGGGTAGGAGTGCAGGTCGTCCTCTCTGTCGATTCGGATATTTAAATATTTGTAATTAACAGCTTCATGTATATACATTTCTACCATTCAATTAGATTAAAGGTCCTGTATATTGTATTATTTTCCCACCTCGTAAAATATATAGGCAATTATGACTATAACGGCTATTAGCAGATTTAACTGAGGAGGTATAATAGTAGTATATAAAGAGTCGATTCGAATACACTTATAAATATATCATGACTCATGACTATAATTATATCATGACTCATGACCCCTCCTCCCCCCAACAAAAGTAAAATGATTTTAAATTCTCGCACGACTTTTATTTAAATATTTAAGAATTTTTTTTTTGAAAATAGGTTGACATTTAACGAAGTTATAGACATTTTAGTGATTTACAGCTGATTAAATAAATATATATTTTTAATAGAGTAGAATGAAAATAAATAGATATAATGTATTATCAGAATAGCTAGGAGTCCGTGCTTATTTTTTTTAAATCGGTTAAAATTTGATAGAGTTGTACGCATTTTACGATAGTGATGTATTATGGCCATATATTGCACCATGATTTAAATGAGAATCCCGACTAAATTGACCCAAATATTATGAATTTATAATTTGGTGAAAGTTCGCTTATATGACCAATAGAAATTATTTAAGACAATCTAGAACGAAACAGATAGTGTAAAAGACGATCTAAAATTATAAAAAGTGTAAATGAACTATGTTTTAGACCATCGAAATTATTAGAAATAACATATATATACAATTATTACATTTCATGATAATTTGGTAATATTTCACTTATATGACCAACTGGAATTAATTAAAACAATATAGAACAAAACAGACAAGGTAAGAGACACTCTAAAATTTAAAAAAATATATATAAATGAGAATAATTAATTATTTGTACAAAACGACATATTAAAATATAATGTTTCAAATATTATTTAAATTGTACATTTTGTATAACCAGATAGCATTATAAAAGGATATCTAAACATGAAAAATTTGAAAAATGTGCTTATCATGTAAGAAAATATGACATTTCTTGTAAAATTAACCATATTGTAGACCATCAAAATTATTAGAAAAACAATTTTTCACAAATACACAATAATTACATTTTATGAAACTTTAGTAAAAATTCACTTACAAATGTCTAATCGGAATTAATTAAGATAATTTATAACGAAACATACAGTGTAAGAGACCATCTTAAATTTAAAAAAATATATATTTATGATAATAATAAACTATTTGAGAATAATAAATTATTTATGAGAATAATAAACTATTTGCGGAAAACGACATATTCAAATATAACTTTTAAAATAGTATTCTAATTGTACGTTTTGTATAAGCAAATAGTATCATAAAAGTACATTCTAAACATAAAAAAATAAGAAAATTATGCTTTACATGTAACAAAATATAAAATTTATTTTAAATGAACCATGTCGTAGACCATCGAAATTATTAGTAAACACATACACAATGAATACTATCATGATCATTTAGTGAAAATTCATTTATATGTCCAATCAGAATTAATCAAGAGAATATAGAAAGAAATATACAGTGTAAGAGACGATCAAAAAGTTTAAAAACTATTTTATTTATGAGAATATTAAATTTTTCAGGAGAATAATAAATTATGTATGAGAATAATAAATGATGTATGAGAATAATAAATTATTTATGCAAAACGACATATTAAAATATAACATTTTAAATATTATTCAAATTGTACGTTTTGTATAACCAAATAGTATCACAAAAGCACATTCTAAACATCAAAAAATATATAAATAATATCTAACATGTAAAAAAATAACATATATTGTAAATGAACCATGTAGTAGACCATGGAAATTATTAGTATAATGATTATATTTAGATAAATTTGTAAGTAGCAAAGTCAAGAGCTCGGAAAACGTCGGAATCCTCATTGAAATCATCGTGGAATATATGGCCCTAATACATCACAATAGTAAAATAATATAAAACTATGTCAAATTTCAACCTATTAAAAAAAATAAGCACTGACTCATAGCTATTCTGCTAGTATATCTATTTATTTTCATTCTACTATATTAAATATATATATATATATATATTGATTTAATCAGCTGTAAATCACTAAAATATCCATAACTTCGTTAAATTTCAACCAATTTTCCAAAAATTGACATTAGCTCATAGCTATTCTGAATGTATATCTATTACATTTTATTTTAATATATATAAATATTTAAAATACATACATATCATTATACTACTTACAAAGGTTACTACCCTAAAAAGATAAACCCAATGAAACAAGTGTGTGTATTTATGATCCATAATGATCCGGATCGTAATTTTTTTTAATTTGGCGCTAGAATTCAAAATCATTTTACTTTTGTGGGAGGAGTGTTATGAGTCATGATGTATTTATAGTCATGAATTATGATCTATTTATAAATGTGTTCGAATCGACTTTTTCTATACTACTGATCATTTTATAATATTTTGTGTAGATTTATATAAAACATATTTAGCAATTGTATTTCTTTGAATATACGGAAAACCTATTAAGTAAAAAATATTCCAGTTTCTGTTCTTAATTCAGTTTTCAATAGTGGCAAACAGTACAGATAGTAATAACGTTTTCTAATAATTCAATGATGGCAAGCCGCATCAGTTGCCTGCAATAATAATAAGCCTATGTATTTTAAGTCAATTAAAATATTGTCAATATTCAGAAAATGACTTATTATTGAAATATAACGGTCGATTCGAATAAAACGATATTATTTATAATTATATTCAATACTATAAAATGAATCTTTTTTATCATATTTTAATTATTTGTTCAAAGAGTCCAGTCATGGGCATTTAAGTTTAATATAAACTAACATTTACAAGCTAAACCGATCGTCTCCAATACAATATATTATGACATATTGTACATAGGCGAATGTGGCGTAGATATAGGTATTATTGTTGCGAGATCATTTTAATTTATTTAAACAAAATTTAATCTTATAATTTTGTTAAATTATTAAACTAGTTGAGGATCTGTCTTTAATATGTCATTGAACGCACGCATGCGTCATACCATGCATCATTACATTTATAAAATATATTATTATATCATACATATATATTTACATAATATTAAAGATATTATCATCGTTTACATGTCAAACTTACGGATCTTTTTTTCAACTAATTCGCTATGTAAAAAATGTGTCTGTAGATTTATATATTATATTCATTTCACATAAATAAACCAGACTTAATAGATGACATATTTGGACCTTAATGAAGTTAATATATTTCCTAATCTAAACTAGTGTTAACAAATGAAGTATACATAAAATACTAAATCAACAAAGATTATAGTATATGTTAATTGTACTAACATAAATAAAAAGGTGGTTAAAATAATGTTTAAACAATGAACATAATAAAAACCAACAAAACGGTGGCAATAATAATATTATTTTCAAAATTGTCAGTGAACAACACCGTAATAATTATTGTCAACATTATAAAAAAAGTAATACATAAATAAACGTGCTACTTATTCGAATCGAATATTTGAATGACCTACTGATATTTAATTTTAGAAAACTTTATAGTCAATTAATTGTAATTAGGAATTAAATGGTATTAAACAGTATTACAGAAATATACTATCAAAGGGTTAGGTTATTAATAAATAATCAAAATATTAGCTATTAATACAAATATATATATTTGTATATATATATAAGATCAACAGATTAGCTAACTAAATAACTATCTAACTCTAAAAGAGGAAATGACGATAGCATTTCATTTAGCTTTATTTGTTTTTGTGCTTTTCTGAACAGGATATTTGAACTGTATATATATTTACTGATAATTGTTGTAATAAACGTGTATCTCTACATATTTCACAATTACGATACATGGAACTATACATAATATAGGGTTATAATTTTAAATTGTATTGTCGCCGTTTTATGGCATTTAATAGTTTAATTGAATCAACTGATTCGGTTTTGCCTCTTCAAAACAGATGAATTTTCGAGAGATGTCATTTTACCCTAAATCGCATGAAAAAAGGAAAGCTATATAGAGCTAGAGAGAGGTCGCTTACCTCGTTGACTTTGAGTATGTCGCTCATGGAGATGGTGACGTTCCTGTGCCAACACACATGGAGGCTGGTGTTAGCGCGCTGCTGAATTTGGTGGCGTTCACCGTTGGTATCGGCAGATTCCGCAGAGGCTTCGGCTGATGGAGGGAATCAATACTGAGACATTAGGATGATGGGTGGAACTTGTGTTCAAAGAGGTCATACTATCGTTAATTATCACATGCTAAATATAATCGTATAATTAAAATGTGTTCAACTGTAATTATCCTGAAAACATTACTAATGATATGTAGGTTCTGATAACGTATATTGCTGTGCCAAGTCACACTGGTTTACAAAAGGGTTCCAGCCGCAATATATAATATGTATATAGGTACATTACATTTAGTATATCGCTACGCTTTCTTGGATTCCATAATAAGTGTCATCATACATCGGCATCTCTGCATTGACAATTATAAGTAAGTAAGGGTTTATTAGCCAGACTGGAAATCAAGGGATTTGACAATATAAGGCATGAGAAAAGAAAGAAGAA
>JAUZND010091765.1:0-15066 GCA_034780555.1 Coelogynopora nodosa
TGTATCATGCTTATTAATGATAGGAAATCTAGCAAACTAGGAGTACAAGTTAATACATTGATGAAATAATCCTTACAAATCATTGAGTTCGATTTGTCTACATACTTATAAATCGGTCATTCAGACACATTTGTTAATTTTCTTAATACGATGCGTTGCAGGCCTGAGTCGGCGATCACGCCGACTAAATAAAGTATGGAAATTTGTTTGAGATATATACTATTACTATATGTATACTATAACAATTTAATACCATAAACTCTTAAATCCCTAAACTCCTAAAATGTATTCCCTTAATTTGAATAATTGAAGCAGACGTGATGAATGAGATAGAATGCCATTTATTATTATTATTTGAAAAGTGACAGAGTAGGGAAGTGTAAGCATTTAGGTTATAAGAAAAATGTCCGTGTCACTGTTTATTATCGTCATCGCTCGGGGTATCAGTAATGTCGATATATACCCTTCTCCTACTTGACCAGCCCATACCCACTGTCCGACTTGCTGTCTAACCTCATCTCGAAATATGTACCAACTTCTTTATATAGCTTCTTCCAAGACAGTGTTAGAATATCAGGGTGTTATTATTTGAGCGTAGTATATCTTCCATTGATTTATAAAGTAGTCCCATTAGTTTATCTTTGGTACACCTGTTCAAAAATTTCAAGTAATTCTGAATCCTTTGTTTTACATCTTCCCCAATATCTTCCAGTAGAATATGTCTAACAAGGAAGGAATTAGAAATTCTAGAACTCTTATCCAGGTCATAGAAGTGTACATTGTTTTTACTATCGACATGGTTCATTTTATCACTGCCATAATCACTATCCGGTATGTTGGAGGTGAACGCTTTCTCTTCAGACTCTTCACGTGCTGATGCTTGTATTTTCGTTTCATGTTTCTTGTTGTATAATTTTTCTCCTACTTCTCCTCTTCTTCATCGCTCTTAATCAAATGCTTTTTACGATTTACAAATTCTGATGAATCTAGTGTCAAATTATTAGATAAAATGTATTGAATAATGTTGACATGTTTATAGACTTATGCCTATAAACAAGAAGATAATTCTAGAATTACATGAACACATTGTAAAAAACTGAGATGGATATCCTATTCAAGCACAATTCCAGTATGTCTGTTACCGGACAATCAATGTCAGGAAAGACTACATTTGTGGAAAATTTACTACGAACTCGTCATCTCCTATTCAATGAACGACTGAAGACTATTCAATGGTTTACAGGAACAGACTATAAGCCGTCAGTTGACCTTGTCAGTTTATTAAAGTATATGAAATTGGCCTGCCTGAGTCGTTTGATATTTTAAAACCACACGATTGTGTTGTACTGGATGATTTGATGGAGGAGGGAAAAACTACTGAGCCACTAAGCGCTCTGTTTACAAGAATGGTTTTTCACCTACCCTGCCTCGCCATTAATATTACTCAAAATCTATTTCTAACTGGAAAGGAGACACGTACTCGATCACTGAATACACAATATCTGGTAATGTTTAAGAATCCGAGAGATGTCAGCCAAATAAGTCACCTGGGTCGTCAAATGTTTCCTGAAGAATTGAAATTTCTTAGCTCTGTCTTCAAGAATATTGTGTACCACAATACTCATACCTATTTATTTTTAGTCCTACAACAAACGACACCTGACCATTTACGAGTGAGAAGTCAAATTATTCCCCATGAGAAGCCACACTATGTCTACTTGACCGCAGAACAAGCCAGAATAATTATAAACTGGAAGATGGGCGAAGCAAGGCTACTAAAATTGCCAAAATGAACGAGTCACCATTTGCACGAATGATTCCCATAAGTGAAGCCAAATTTGAGTCTATGAAAAAACAGGCTCCGAATTATGAGTAGGAGGATGACCAACTCTCTAGAAAAGATCTACCTTCAGATCAGTCACTTAAAATTCATGCTCATGATCTAGTGGATGAAGCTATATGTAGACAAGAGCAGGAAGACGGGCGACAGGAAGTCATATCTCCTCAACCATCTTCAACAGCGCAATCACCACCACCACTACCAAAAACAACAAGAGAACGCAAGCAAACCCTACTACTTGCATAAATGCAGTTCAAAAATATTGTCGGGCTAAGGGACCTATCTTACTGGAACTTCTAACTAAGCATGGAATGCCTTGGGATGAGAGGTCAACTCTTGGATAATAATAGCTATAAAATTGTCAAGTCACATATTTTGGATTTGATACGCTTTGCTGTGGATAATCGATTGAAACTGATTACACATCCAATCGGCTGGTCTCAAATGAAAAGACTGATACAAGAGTACAATATACCGGCACAGTATATAAGGACGATAATTATAAAGAAATATCGCCTCTTCAGTCAACGGCTGAGATTCTCCAAGTGATAACCTAAACTCCTCAAACATGACACAGGCATATACATCAAAATTGTCTCCTCGACCTATATTAAAACAACAGCTGCCCAAGGAAAGTTCTCCCGCTGATGACTAATTCTTATCAGGCTTTCTTCCCGGGCCACTACTTTCCGAAAGTGAATGGACCTTTGACGATGATGAATAGTGACACTGATATTTTTCTTATACCCAAAATGTTTACACTTTCTTAGTCTGTCAATTTTGAATTAATAAAAATAAATGCATTCTATCTCATTCATCACGTCTACTTCAATGATTAAAATTAGTTAGATACATTTTTAAGAGCTTATGGATATAGGAGTTTATGGTGTTAAACTTTAGAAGTTTAGGGATATTAGTGTATACAATTTTAAGAGTTTAGGGTATTAAACTGTTATAGTATACTTATGTAGTGTACTATAATATCTACTTATAGCGCTTTTATAGTATACTTATAGTAATAGTATATCTCAAACCAATTTCCATACTTTATTTAGTCAGCGTGATCAACAAATGTGCCTGAATGACTGATTTCTAAATATCAAAATCGAAATCAACAACCCCGACTTCGGCGGAATATTGATTGAAACTATCCGGATCTGGCATCATATGGCTACAATGCAACGCATTGGGAAAAATCAATAATTGTAGTTGAATGAACGATTACTTCTATTAGGGTATCTCTCTATTCAATTCTTAAATAGTAAAATCAAACTATGTGACCTTGAATTAATCGGAAACAACTTTGATCTTGTTTAAATCGGTCAATTGGAGGACATAGTAACCAAAAATAAATTCTCGATTCAGATTTGCTGAAAAATTTTCAAATTTGGACGCGAAATTCATAATTATTTTACATTTGCGGTGGGGGGTGGTTCGGTTTGGGAGGGGGGGGGGAGTTGGTCCGGTCCGACACTTCGGGCTGATAAAAAAATCGGTTTCCGGGGGTGATGCATAGAGACTCCTTCCATACTACTCATACCGAAAGACATTTTACTCATCTCAATAAATAATTAACTTAACAAACCATGTGAAAATATCACAATGAACCCGGCATAAAGTTGTCTTTTTTTAATTAATACTATTTGGACTAACGCAAAAATATTACAAAATAAATAAAGTTAAAGTGAAAATTGAACGATAACAAAGAAGACTACATAATTTATAAATTAAAATAACAGTACAGTAGGCCTATACTGATCAATTAGGAAACAATTGGCCGGCTACTCACGGTTGGATTGTAGACACGAACACTTTGTATAAAGAGGTCGGTTTTCGTTCTGTGTGCGTAGAACATCGTCCCAGCAGAAATACACAGTGTGGTCTATAATTGGTTAACGAATTAGAAGATATTTTTTCTATTAGGCATCATTATATAATTATATGTTCAACATTGTGGTCCTATCAAACAAATGAAATAAACGAAACACTAATTCATTTAAATGTTGGAGCTTTGCAGAATTAGATGATGTGGTTATAGAAATACCATGCAACATTGAAAGAAGTTATAAAATTAATAAGGCTGTCATGATAAAAAGAGGTTTAAAAAGTAATTGCCTGTCAAATTTTTAATAAATAATAATAAATATGAAGGGTAAACAATGGCTGTTTTCCCCTTTTTAACATATCTACTAAAATATTGAGTATAATATATATAAAAATAGTGCTATTGTTTAATATACAGTTTAACTGTAAACGTTTACTAATGATAAAAAATGCAGGACTTATGAAACTAGAAAAAAAATTATTAAAATATAAACTAAGGTTATTTTAAACAACAACTAAATTAGATGCTATTCTTGAACATATGATATAGTGAATAGTGCACATACAAGGATATTAAATAATGGTTAAAGACTGACAAGAATCAATTATAAAATGATGAGATTATCTGTAAAGTATTTAATGAAAGTATAGTGTAGCCTACATATGTCCAAACAGTGAAATATATATAGTTTAAATACGTCACATCAGGAATGTAATATGTTATAAATACAAACATGTCACAGAGTTTTTTCTTTCAGAAAAAAGTGTAATTATACAAGGCAGCTAATTAATTTTGCGGCAAAGTTTCCATCAAGGATAGCCAATTCATAAATAATAAACAGTCAGAAGTCAGGAGTATTTCACAGAATTCTTTCAAAAACCACATCCTTGACAATCCCTAAAAGCAGAAAAATCGATCGGAATAATGTCAGGTGATTATAATCTGGAATCACAACCTAACTAACCTAGGACAACTGTTTGGTCGAGGATATCTTCTGCAGGAATAGTAAGTCTCTATGCGTAATATTGATGGGAGACAATTATTTGCATTAATTTAAAGACTGAAATTTTTTCGATGTTGAAACAACGACATTTCGTCTGTCTCTACTACAAACCGAACGAGTCACCACCCCACCATGCAACAGTAATTTAACATTTTCGTTAATTAAAAATTCGATAACCTTGATAGAGATTGTGTGGAATTCAATGATTCTGAATTTTTTTTAATGTAATATGTAAATCTTAATTTATTATTCTGTCTTTGCTATTAATTTAACATAAAGTGTATAGTAATTTCGCAGGCACCCTGTATAACAGATGCATCTGTATAATATTATTATTATATGAAGAGAAGACCTAATCATTCACACATTCATTTCTAGATACAAGGGATGGGGTACAACAAATCACAAATCTAAATAGAATAGAAACATTATTACCGTGCTATATAGTTATGAGCTACACCATAAAATATTTTTATAATATATAATTTTTAAATAACAACAAAAAGGAAATTCCATTCATATCATTATTTTCTCTGTATTCTGTTTAATAGAAGATAAATAAATTTAGTGGATGTGTTCAATAAGACATACACTCAAATAAATAATAA
The DNA here is from genome assembly GCA_034780555.1 of Coelogynopora nodosa. NCBI lineage: Eukaryota > Metazoa > Platyhelminthes > Proseriata > Coelogynoporidae > Coelogynopora > Coelogynopora nodosa. Next base: position 5,277 of record JAUZND010091765.1, read on the forward strand.
AATAAAGTTAGTGAGCTGTCAGTTAGTGCATGGAAAATTGTCATCTTATCTTTTTTATATAAACAAAAAAGTTGAATAAAAATGAAATAAGCAATGAAGAAATAGAAAATTGACAAATGTTCAAAAACAAAGAATACATTTTAACTGAAGATTTCAGTAATTGACTCAATAGTACAGTTTAATTTCAGTCTTTAAAATAATTAAATAGTCACAGCGACGTATTTTGAAAAGTAGCATTACAAAAAACTTATGTTTAAGTACCTGTTTAAAGCATTGTAATTTAAACATTATTCCATCTTTAAGATCAGTAACGGTGGACTCTGAAATATAATCACATTTATATATATGTACCAATGAAAACAAATGAAGAACAAAACAAAACGTAGAAATATTACCTTCCACATCAAAATTTGGCATATAAAGTTTGATAATTGGATTATAATCTACCAAAGCAGAAAGAGAATGTCCAGCATTTATGAATAAAGGTGAATCTCCTTGCAGGGAAGATCCAATGTAACCATTTCCTGAAGTAAAGGATAAAAAATATTAGTTAAAATTTTGTTGTGCACAACATTAATTCACCCATTCTTAACATATATTAAGGAAAAAAAAAACAAAGGAATGGTTTATTGCACAAGTTATTATATTGAGTCTACCCTTTTTATGATAACATTTCAAACACATTATCCAACAATCAACATTAGAATCTTATCACTAAGTTGAAATGGAAACAAACACTTCCAATAATTTTTATGAATTACACTGACTGTTTAAAGCATAGTCACAATCAAGATTATAGGGCTACAATAAAAAAGTTATATATTGTAAAATTAAATATACAATAAAAATAATATTATAATTAATTAAATATAACAAAAAATTAAAATATAATAAAACATAATAAATATATAACTTAATAATAATTATATATATAGTTTAAATCCTAGTACAATATTAATACCATTAATAAATAACAGTTAGAATAATATATAAATGGGTGATGTTTAGGATGAAACTCACTTATTTAATTGCATTGACTGATTTCTATTTCTGTTAGTATATAGATTAGCTCATTAGAGATGTTAACTCTTTATATCTGCAGGACAATGACTTTAGTAGTCAAAATATTATATTGTTTAGCAAAGACAATGAAAAATAATGAATTAACTTAAATTATTAAAGCTTAAAATAATTGTATATGCACCTAATATAAAAATTGGTGACACACTCACCAACAAATGGAAAATGGTTATTTTCCGTATTGCGATAGACAATAGCATCAATATCTCGAAATTTTCTTCTAAAGGAGTGAAGTCTGTCAGCCATACAAATGTCTAATTTATCTGATAATTAAAAACCACATTTAAAATAGAAATTAAAAGAAAAATAATAATATGCATATATAATACATTTCCATATATTTAAAATAGTGTAAATGAATTACAAATTTTAAAAGCATATAATCTCATTTCTTGGATACTGGTAATATACAGTATATAAAATTATTACATATTATTTGAAATGAAATATAGACTAATAATATTGAATATACTGTGAGTTATTATTCAAATGAATATTCTAAAATGCATTAATATGTAATTAAATTGAACATCTCAAATGGATGAATTGTCTAACATATGTATTATAATTATTGATATACTGAGACAAATTGGATAGATATACTTTTTATACATTGTTACACAATTCATTAATAAAATACAATTAATGAGATGAACTTATTTTGACACTTTAATATATTATAATATTTAACTGAATTTTTCTAACACTAGTTAATAACATAACTATTAATAAAAGGATTGTGAATTACACTTACTTGTTGTTATATACTCTTCTTCAAATGATGGCACAGAGTCCCAGAAAAAGTAGAGCATGAAGAGAATAAATAGTATACTACTAAAACATATTTTATGAGTTCTGAAAAGAAAATAATAATATTTTATTATAATACTTTTATATTTTCTTGAGTAATGTCCAGTCATAATAAAATGATTACTAGCTGAAGTTTGGTTATTAACCCTAGAGTAGATGAGAGATAGAGTCAAATTGACTAACACATTTGGAAAGCTATACAACATTAAATTGGATGAAACTTCCATGATAACAAACATAATAGTAAAATAAAAGTACATGACAAGAGTAATTATAAAAAGTTTTAATAATACCATAAATTCATTATCATGTAACAATTTAAAAAAATAGTAAAAAATGTATTCAATTTAATAAATAATAAAATATATATATAAGTCAAAAAAATCTATAATGTATACAATACATGTATTACTATTCTAAAATGCTTAAAAAAATTCCTTTATTAAAATGATAGTAAAAAATAAACACTAATGTTTTTAAGAATAATTGTATCTATGTGTATCTATACAAATAATAACATGATTTATATGAAAAATGTATAGTCTATGTGTAATAAATATTTGAACATTTATATGCAGAAAATTGAAATTAAAAATTTCATTTTACCTTTGATGAATTAATTAATTTGATATTTTGACAAAATATAACTTTTTATCATTAACTCATGAATCTTCAAATATGTAAGTTGGTCAAACCATTTCCAAATGCCAATTGCATTTTTTTTATAAAACACAAATACATAAGATGACAATAATATGTTAAGAAAGAGTGTATTGAAATTGTGTACCTGAGTTGTTATAAACAAAAGGGCTAGTTTTAAAAAATATTATTCGAAATCATAATTAAATTAATATATATAACATAGTGTTATAACATATAACACAATAACTAGTTTTGTTAAAATCTATTTTAACAAAACTAGATCTCTAAACATTATATTGATAATAATATTTTTTAATGTTTCAATACAAAAAATAAAGTACATAGTTTTGTAGAAGTAGCTTTAAGGATGTTTAATTCTTATGGATAGTTTGGTTTGGTCCAATTTCTCCATTGAATACCACATGACACTAAAACTGCTGTAATGTTATATGTATCACCAAACAAATAATATTTATAAAGAATAAATAATGTTTGCCTTTATTTCATTATATACCAATAGGTTATAGCTTGTAATTTATAGGCCCTCTCTAATTTTATCAGCATGAATATAGGTAAAATAGTTATGTAATTTTCGGGGGGTCCTGCAGGATTTTTTAAAGTATATGCAGGCTTGACTACAGGGGCACATATTTTTATTTAAATTGTATAGGCTACCATGTGAAAATTTGTTTTTAAAAAGTATTGCTATACTGCATGAAAATGGATGGTATACTAAAAATTGTCAATATGTGTGAAATATTTATAAAAAGGAAAAATATTTATTATTTGTTTAGGGGTCAGGATAATAACCAAAGTTGTCTAAACTAGCATCAGCTGATGCTAAAGGGGTGGATGGGTAGTTTTAATGATCAAAGAATGATGTTAAAATAATTAATTCAATAAATACCGGTTTACACTTATTAGTTATGGATTTTTTTCATGATGCTAAAGGGGGGATTGGTAGGTGGTTCTGAGTTAGCATCAGAATTAAGAATTTGTATTAATAATAATATTATTAAATATAATTTTTTAATAATATTACTCTTATAATACAAAAATAATTATATTTTTATATATATATCTTCAACCTTAGAAAAATAAATATTGAAACATTACATTATAATAAATTAATATAATTTAGACTTAGTATTTAATATAATTACTTTAAATAAAATTATAATTTAAAAAAATAATTATTAATTATTGTATTATATCATCTATTAAATAGTAAATTATATTAATTTATTATAATGTTTGAATATTTATTTTTCTAAGGTTGAAGATATATAAAAATAGAATTATTTTTGTATTATAAGAGTAATATTATTAAAAAATTATATTTAATACTATTATTATTAATACAAATTCTTAATTATGATGCTAACTCAGAACCACCTACCAATCCCTCCTTTAGCATCATGAAAAAAAATCCATAACTAATAAGTGTAAACAGGTATTTATTGTAAGTTATTAATTATTTTAACATCATTCTTTGATCATTAGAACTACTATCTTATAAAATTGGCATGAAGTAATTACTGTTTTATTGAATTATTACCCTATATAATATATTTGTATAATTATTACCAATTGATTTTCTTTCAAATATTCTAAATATTAATATAATTATATAGCTGTGAATTCTAAGGAAATATATAAATCTAAACATTTCTGGCTAATATTTCTGATAATATATGTATAGCTGATTATTATTCTTTTACACATTCAAAATATTTTTTCAATTACATTTTTTATGTAGTATAGTATTTGTTTTAAACTGTATTTTTCACTCAGTATAGCAACCACCATAATTTTATGTTGCCAGATGGAAGATGAACAATAAAAAATGTTATTCACATGATTTATTTTCAAATACTTACTGCATTATAAATTTATGAATAAACAAGGTACATGTACATGGGTTTTTGCTAGAGACTGTAAAGCCATTCTCTTAAACTAAATTTGTTCAGAATGGAGGATAGCTTATTTAAAACTGATCAAAGTGTTGGGCAAAGTCCTAAACTAAAGGCACAAAACACCGCACTTACTAAAAATACAATTTTATACAAAGAGAAAACACATAGTATTTACTAGACGGGAACTTTACCTATTAGTTGAAAATACAAACTTCATAATAAACTGAAAAACAGATAGGTTTTTAATAAATGCTATGCCTATGGAGGTCATCCTAGCTATTTATTTGAATAATGCGTTTAGAAAGTAAATAAATAATTTTAAAACGATTTTTTTTAAAATATTCTGTAAATACCATAGAAATATAAGTAGGTAGAAGCGACATGGCTATTGAGGCTCACTGCATAGTGAGGGAAATCCCAATGACTGGAAAGATTAGATTCTATTTATAGTACACACTTAAATTCTATTTAAAAACATTCGAGAATTTACATATTTATCTTATCTTTATGGATTAAACAATTTTAATCACAATGAGGTCTGCCCCTTTTGGTAGATTGTGTTGAATTTCTATAAATAAATTGTGATGTGTCTATAAATAGTAGTAGTATATTTCGTCGATTTTTACATGCAAAATGCTATAATGTTTAACTGATATGCTAGCACAAAAAGTGGCTAATATCTACTTTTATTATAATATATCATATTTAACTATATATGCAGCATTAAAATATTTAAATAATATTATATAATTTTACTAGCATTTTAACAATTTAAAAATAATTACGTAAAATTAATTGATATTTTTAAAAAGATAATTTAATATTAGATAATGTAATTCAGAACACTTCTAATTTGTTCAATAGAATTAACATCAAATACTAACGTTCTCCTAGATTATTATATATATATATACATGTATATTTGTCGGTCATTTTTGTTGTCACTTTTCTGAAATAAGTGTGTATTTTACACATCTACATACAATGAATGTATAATCCTGATTCGCTGTTTGTTATATCTAAAGAATATAAATTTCAAAACTGTATAGACATACATTACTTTATATTAAAAATATATATTTGTAACATTGCGATAATAATCCAATTACGCAACATGTTATCTTAAATCCGTCAAAATAAGGCATTTCATATCTTATTATATCGCAAATCTGTGCAAGATATTAATATTGTTATAGCCTGTCAGATTGCGCAGATTTTTACGTTTTCAATGATGTATATATATTATATTATTACATGGTAATTTATAAGAGCACGGTGTGTTTTAAAAACAATTATCTTAACATTTGTAGCATTACTTTTCAATGTGCGCTATAAATAGATTAAAATTATTCCAATCATTGGAAATCCTTTCACTATGCACAGAAAAGCGATGATTCACTGCGTGCATGCCCCTTCTATCTACTTATATTTATATGGTAAATATTGTGGACTATTTATATTGGAAGTAATTTATATCGGAACTGTCATTACCAAGGTTATGTTTTCAAAAATTTCTTTAATTATTTTAAATTTCTATGTTTAACCTACAATTACGTAATTTTAGAGAAAACTATAAATAAGCTACATTATTAAAATCTTTAAATACAAAAAATGTAAGTACATAGTACACCCATACATTCCATAATATCATTTTTGCTGTTGGATGGTAGGGAATGAAAGCAGGGGCTGAAGTCAAACACGCGTCAATTTCATTTTAACAATAATTTCGTAATATATATTTTAATAATAGTTGCATAAATTATAATCTAAAAGTAATCTAAATTAATTAAAAAATAATGATTAGAAATATATAAAAATACTAAATACTGTATATTAAATATAATTAGTTCAGTAGTTATATAGCCTACAATTAATTCTAGCATTCCATAATTGATTACAAAAACGTTTTTAATAATCTTTTGTTTGTGCATATGAAGAATTACAAAGGTACTAAATTAACCTTGTGGAACCAATCATCCTACAGAATTAAAAACAATTTGCTCACAAACTGCAAAAAATAGCTGGACCAACTAAAAACAATTTACACCAGTTTGGAAGGTTCGCCTGTACAGGGACTTTTGGAATCGGTACCAATAATAGACATGGAATAAGTAATAGTCTGTCATGATATCTATACCATGACATGTGCAGGCGGCTGCGTATCGTTTAGTCTTTTCCCGATTCGTCATCTCATTGTTCCTATTTTTTTCTATTACGTAATCAAGAAAAGTGTAACGCGGTACCAGTTTGTCTTATACAACAGTTGCGTTTCGTCTTACATTGATCAATAAAATCAACTGAGTAGATGTCATGTAATCTGTAGGTAATTGTAATCGAAGTATAAATATCGGAACATTGTGTATAGTATCTAAAGCACAAACATGGAATTTATTAAATCTAATCGTGGATGCGACATAATTGTTTTTTTATCAAAGACTTTTATGCATTTTAACTTTTTATACATTTCTACTAAATATTTTTTTATCAAAAACTGTTATGCATTTTAACCTTTTATACATTACATGAATAAATATTTTTTTATCAAAGACTTTTATGCATTTTAACCTTTTATACATATATATATATATACATGAATAAATATTTTTTTATCAAAGACTTTTATGCATTTTAATTTTAGTGTTAATGTAAGACTAAACGGGAAATATTATGACAGATGAAAGGGAAAAGACGAAAAGTATGACCTCCTCATGACTTACTGCTTTATGACATCAATATAACTGTTTTGTCATATCAAGATACCTATACGTATATATATGTATGTATAATGACATCAAGATAACTAGTATATAATTACCTCAAGATTTTAATTTGTTTTTTTCAGTGTCATACCATCCATAAAGTTCGACATTGTCTTCGATAGAGGATCCCTAGCCGCTATGAATATTAATGATCGACAAAAGTGAGTAATACCTTACAACTAACTTCTGTCGACAAAATCACTAATCAGTCATATTAACGTCATTCGTCAAAAGATGAATGCTTTAAATGTCATATAGTACTGTTTATCTAAATTTATGAGTAGAAAAGCAGTCCATCTACTCCATCGTATTGCACTATGAAAATTATGTAGTTCCAGACTTTTCATCCACCGATGTTTGATCCTTTATTACTCAAAATCTAATAAGTCCATAATATTGAAATTTCCAGTACGTTCCTGATTCCTTGCATTCATTTTAGTCTGCGAATATTAATTATGTTAGTACAATATAGTATATAACTTGATAGCTTAGCCCTATAAGCACTTCGCGTTTTTGTAAAATTCACTTTGTCGGAAGGGGGGCTGGAGGTGTAATTGACCTGCGTGATTTTAGGATACGTATTTTAATTTTCTCTATTAATTTAGTACATTATTGTATATGTATAGTGCTTAGAGATTATTCTAAGTATTTAATTTGTTATCTAATTAGACAGCTGTCTCGCGACAAATATGTCCTAATTATAATTGATTAGATTGGGGGAGATCACGTATTTAGCATTTTTTTATCACTTATGACATCATAATGGATGTTTACTTAATCATATGATTGCTGATATAAAAAATATATATGTTGAACCACCCCCAGAATCTACACCATGATGTTCAACATTTATTTATTTGAGTAAATTTGAATCCCTCTCCCTCGATCTCCGCTAAATTGCCTACCAAAAGTGTCTGGTGCTGTTTGTTTTTAAACCTTGCCTATGTCGTTCCAGATATATCGACCTGATTTATCGATTAGTTAAATCGGACACTCAGTGGCTCCTACAGACGATCCACTTTGACCCCGCCGAACACAAGGGTCCTCCCTTCAACTTCAATGATGCCGATCTCGAGGCGCTGATATGTAAGATTGTGTGTTTGTTCTATGTCCAGGCCATATATGGTGTATTGGTTCTGTATTCATTTGTAGTATAGGAAGAGTGGATTCGAACCCCTCCTTTGACCTTTGACCCCCCTAACAGTTTTTTTTTTTTTACTATCCGGATCATAAGTGCACCAAAATATTTCATTGGGTATATATTTTTAGAGTAGCAACCTATGACAACCAAAGTTGGTATGATGAGTCACACATGTAAGATATATATAGTTATACTACTTACAAATAGTTGTAAGTAGTATATTATAACATTACAATTAATAATTAGTCTCTAATTACATTTTAATCACAAATTTTGGACAAAATATGGCGTCATTGGGACGTTATGTTTGTTTTTTGCCTGAATTTGTTGATGTTTATAACTTATAACAACCAATTTGGTATGATGACTCACCAATATAATTTTTTTATGTAGTAAAATAAAATTTTATAGATAGACATTCAAAATAGCAATGAGTTAGTGTCAATTTTTTGAAAAGCGGTTGAAATTTAACGGAGTTATAGACATTTTAGTTATTTGCAGTTGATGGAATCAATTTGTTATATAGTAGAATAAAATTAAATAGATCTACTACCAGAATAGCTATAAGTCAGTGCTTATTTTTTAATAGGTTGAAATTTGACAGAGTTGTAGACTTTTTACTATTGTATGTATTATAGCCATATATTGCACGATGATTTCAAAGAGGATTCTGACTAAGTCTAGCTCACTCAGCTTAATTTTGCTAATTACATATTGATCTCCCTCACCTCAAGTATAAATAGAGAATTTTTTAAAGCTAAATTTCGTTCTGCGTTAACCTCTCGACAACGGACTTGGCATTTTAACATACACAAGCACATATCGATAAGCAGGTCTACGCAAGATTTGAGGTAAGATTGGGTATCGATTATGGTGAAATCAATGACATACTCAGACTAATATGCAGAATGTTTACAAAGACAACGGATAAAAGCAGAAGAGAGAGATTTCCTGACACGATGTTCAAAGGACTTGGTTATATTTACTTTTCCAACAATGAGTGGCATAACAGTATTTTATTGTCTAATCTTGGGTCATACTTGAAACATGCAGTACAATCAAAGCATCCCGGCAAAGCATTATCGCACCTCGGAGTGACTGAGGGGCGAAACTAAAATAATTCAAGATTTTGTTAATCTCAGAATACAACAAGTATAAGCATACTCGGATGTGCATGTGTATGTGTATGTATTATTGACATTCTATACTTACTTTTCTGCTCTGTCTACCGCTGTATAATTTTGAAATAATTATAATAATAATAAATTGCATTCTATCTCATTAATCATGTGTTCTTCAACTATTCTATTATTTTCAAAGAAATCAAATTTTTGATTCAACTATAAAAGGCTAAAATACTTTTATCTAACTAAAAAATATAGTTTCGAATATTTTTACATACTAGAAAAATTTGTGTTATTATTGATCCATTTTATACCCCC
>JAUZND010091766.1:0-15065 GCA_034780555.1 Coelogynopora nodosa
TCACCAGTTGCGGTTTCATTCAATCGTTTGTAATTGTTGTACTTAATATTTGTCTCATTGTCAAGGTGAAACAAACAAATAACAGAAGAAATGAACTGGCCGGAAACAGCAACAGAAAGTCATCCATTTCAGTAAGTGAAATCAAAGCGACTCTTTTGATAATTTTTCTCTCGACTATTTTTATTTGTTGCGCTATTCCGCAGGCTACATTTTATGCCCTTAAATGGATTGCATACTATTCGGGTGTTGAGATAATGACGGTTCTGTATTATCAGGTCATTGAAAAGTTTATGTGGATCCCATTTATTTTCCAAGAGAGTATCAACTGGTTCATATATTTTTGGCGGATGTCTGAGTTTCGGAAAGAATGCAAGAAATGTATATGCAAAAAATAAAATCAATACTCCTGCGACCACATGAAACAAATAAAATGAATTATTGTCAACTTGAATTAATATTGTCGCGCACAATAATTTGTATTTATCCAAATTAACCACCCTATTAAATGCGCAGTCTCTAACTCAATGTAGTCATACCTCCTGCTTCATCTATGTTGTGCTTTGTTTGGACCAATTCGCATCAATTTATTTGCCACTAAAGGTTTAAACCTGATCGAAAAAGGTGGCCCATACGTTACCATAATAAATGTGTTATGCTATATAGTTACGAAGTCTTTTTAATGTTGGATTGGTTTAATGAAACAATTGGTGTATTGCAGTTAGTCACAATCGAGAAAAGCTAGTTTACAAGCTAGCCCCGCTACATGTTGTTTATTGGATTTATTTAACAATTTTATTTTATGCTATATGTTGTCAGATTAAAAATTTTTTTCAATGGAATTCATCTCACTTTATTGCAATATTTCTGTTAAGCTTTTGTCAGATTTTAATACTAACCAACTTTAGCGTCTTCAATATCACTATCTCATCTATTATACTTTGTATAACAACACCATGTTAGTATTTCACTTTGAATCACGATTTATATATTGTTAAAAACAATCTATTCCGATTCTCGCACTTTACGCTAGAAATATACATCTACAATTTTGTATTAACTTTTATTTAATTTTATTTTTCGATATAAAATCTGCTTTCTTATTCATTTATGTTTATTAATTAAAGGAAAAAATGTTAATTAGAATATGGTCTCGAATGTACACGATGTCGGAATTTGAATGAAGATTTTATTGTAGTTTATATTTGACTAAATATGTATAAACAGATGACTATATAAATTCATTGCGTCCAACATAAGCCCAGTACAGACACCTACTTTATTTCAAAGTCAGGTTTTTGTTAATAATAGGCACATATTTTTACATATTTTTTGTTTAAAAATGCATGGATCTAATTAGTAATGAATAATTAACATTTAAAAGTTTAAAATTTATTTATATTTAAATATTTATAAAATGAACTGCGTATGTTAAAAATAAGCGGTATTGTGTCTTTTGACAACTATCGGTAAAATTAAACTATAAATCGTCAAATATTAAAATACAAAACCGGTATTTATAAATATATTTCCATGTAGAAAAATAACGTAGCGAAAAAGGTGACACAGGAAAAAATATATATAAAAAAGTTAACATTTCAATTTTAGTAAAGATTTCTCTGCATCGCATTGAATAGCAGTCTAGTGTGGCATAGATACAAAATATAAATATAAATAGTGAGAAAAAAATAAACGCAAAATGAATTATAGTTTACTGCATTTATTTTGCTTTTTTTATTTGGTAATTGGCGCTGCCAGCAGAAGAGAGTATGACATTGAATAAAAATCATTTGATACACTCAAGAGTTCCATTCCTGTGAACTATTAATTCCATTTATTGTCCACGAGTGATAGGTGTGGTCTGCGAGAGAGAAACTGGATATAACATCATGTGCTGAGGTTCATAGTTGTGAATTTAATTATAACAAAAGTTTTTATTATCACATGATCGGCTAGTTGACATCCACTGTAACACTTATTTTCAATGAGTGAAATTAAAAGTTTAGTAAAAACTTTTTTAATAAAATTGTATAAGATTCAACCGCAAAATCTGATTTTTTTTCCGACTAAACGGATTTTGTGTATAGCATTCATGATATGTAGTATAGGATACGTATACGCTATATACCTAGCAACGGTTGCTATGCTTCAAACGTGCTACATATTTTTCAAACTATTATTTTGATTAAGTTTTCGTTACTCACAAGACTTTATTGTTTATTTGTTGTTTTAATAAGTTATAATTACTTGAGCAAAGCGTTCTCTTATGTAAGCTGTATGTTGAATATTCGCCCAAATTTGTTGTGAAATTCCGAAAAAAAATGAGAGCTAAATTTGAAGTTGTAACAGATTTTATATTTTTTACTTAATTTAATTTTTAATTTTTGGAGTAATACATAAAAGTATTACTGCTAGTAGTAATTATATTTACTACTTATTATTTTTCAGTAATGAAAAATAGTGTGTCTTTAAACTATATTTTATATTAAAATATTTCCGCGGTTACGTTTTGTCTTATACCTTCCTTACCAGTTGCGCTAGGCGCTAAACATTTCGGCACTATAGTTATTGACCTATGTATATCTTATTCTAAAAATACTAAATTAAACAAATAAGACTTTGTTAACATTATATATTATACTAGACAATAACGACCATTCTACACTAACGTAAGTGCACGCATTTCTGTGTCTTTTTAAAAGGGATCATTGATCTGGATTTCTTTCTCTCTCACTCCTAGATGTAAAATCTAACATAATCCTGTTATATACCATTGTTACGAAAACGATGAGACATCACCAGTTTCGCGAGGCTAGAGAAATATTTAGCAGTTGTGTGCATCCTAAATATGCAACATTTTTTATTGAAATTTAATGTAATTATTTTTATAATAATAAAATAAGTTCTTTATTAATTAACGATAGTACAAATAAACGTTACATTTTACTTCGATTTTAATGGTGCAAAATATAATTCGATCTGATTAACTTTTAATTGTTGAAAATATCTTTTAACAATGCCTATTGAGGCTATGCGCAACTCTCATTTAATTTAATTTGCCTCTCAAAACCGTGTATCATCTTTTACACCACCGACGCGAGGCATAGATTGGAAATCGAGGTATAAGCAAAATATACGAAAAATCGATATCTATGGTGCCGACAATGTTAAATGTAGCCTATCGCAATCAGTTCATTTCACAATTGTATCTCGTGCACATTCATTCAACAACTAACACGAAAATACTTATTCCAAAATAAACATCACGATTTGAATGTTATATGTATTACGTACCATGTTATGTTAATTGTAACTAATACAATACTGCTTCTTTATTAATTTAGCTAAAATAGCACTTTTAATTATCAGATTTCATCAACCCAACCAATATCTCAAAACTTAATTAATAAAAATACATATTACATTTTTCTAAATGTAACTTTTTAAGCTACAATAAGAATAATATTCTACTAGTTGGAAAGAGTTTTGTGAGATATAATCCTTTACTAAATTTGCGTTCTATAGTATTAGTATCTTAAAAAACATCCTGCTTCATTCGTCAATTTATAAATTATTCTACCGTGCACGCAAATATATGAACAGCGTTCCCTTAAATCAATCATATTTGTTATAGCAACGTCCATAGAATATACGTTAAAAAGAAATAATAAAATATATTTCAATAAAATTGCTTGAATTAAGAAAATATTTCAGAATTGCATAATATATACAATATATATATATATATATAGCCTACAGATATATAAGTTACAGACGTGTTATAGACGTGGTTAAAAACCAACAGAAAATTAATAATTTTTTATATTTTTTCTAGAAAGGTATAATTGCTTTAAAAATCGATTTAAATGTTATAGAAATTATGCTTTTAAAATCCAGTGCAGTCTTTTATTATTCATTATGTTGCAATATTTTTGAGTAGGCCCTACACCACCACAACAATAGTTGGGTACTTTTGAGTAGCGTTCACATAATTCTTTAAATTAATTATTTAACGTTTATAATGCTTGTTACTAGTCTATATTTACAGTTAATTCCGTTTTAAGCATTATATAATATCGAAAACAATGTTCAGAGAGTTTGAGCACACATGAGCACTTTTGAGTATAGTACACATTAAGCTTTGAATTAATAATAATAGCTTTATTATGCATATTATTTTATATAAACACAATAAATTCATATTTTATTATATTAAAATACTAAATTTTAAGTGAACAATGTTTGAGCACAACAATAGTTGGGTACTTTTGAGTAGCGTTCACATAATTCTTTAAATTAATTGTTTAACATTTATAATGCTTGTTTCTAGTCTATATTTACAGTTAATTCCGTTTTAAGCATTATACAATATCGAAAACAAAGTTTAGAGAGTTTGAGCACACATGAGCACATTAAGCTTTGAATCAATAATAATAGCTTTATAATGCATATTATTAAATATAAACACAATAAATTCATATTTTATTATATTAAAGTACCGAATTTTAAGTGAACAATGTTTGAGCACAACTCATATAAATTGAGTAAAAAGTACAATTTAATGTTGTAAGATGTTATAAATATTCATTATTTAATACCGATTATCTGTCAAAAGCATTTTTGTAACTTTCGTAATAATTTTTTTTGGAAGTGGATCTGGCGATATAGATATGGCTCGGGCGATAGGGCTATGGCTCTGGCGATATAGATATATTCCAAACTAGAAAAGGCTCGGGCGATATAGGTGTGGCTCTGGCGATAGGTATAATGGTGTCCCGGGCGATACATTTACATATGTATGCATATATATGGTAATAAAAAGAATACAAGTAAATATCGATGGTTCAATTGATTCAAAATACATTATTGCACAAGTACAATATAATATAGAAAAATATCAATATCTTTCGTTAAACAAATATACAAGCATAGCAATACATGAAACCCATTCCAAACATACATTCATACATTGATCTACCACACCTACATAATCTTTAATTGTTCTTAACAAGTCCATACATTTATATATGCGTATATACCAACATTAGAAAAACAACTATGAAATGAATATGAAATGAATGTCCTCAGTTATTTAAAGTAACAGGAATGCGTAACACTCAATTGGTTCAACTTGAACAACCAAATAGTTTAAGTTTGAGCAGACATTAGAGCAAACAGTTTTTGAGCAGTTAGTAATTTTTTTCGTTTTTTAAGAAGGAAAGTTTTTCTGCACTTCCTTATAGCCTGTGGCTAAAGGTTGGGTTGACCAGGAATCATTGACGAAGATATACTATCAGTTGATTGATGACTGACAAAAATGTATAGAGTACAAAATGTTCATTATAGGCCCCCCCCCCACACTTTTTTATTGCGTATTTTTGCTGATTTCAAAAAAAACAAAAAATCATCTAAAAAAACAGGAAATCCTGCTTAAGCAGGAACAATCACATCCCTGTATTTTTCATATTTGGTAACTTTATATAAATTGAAAAATGGTAAGAAAATCAATAATTATGCAAAACAAATATAAGTGGAGAAATTAAATCTATGTTAGTTAGTTAATTAATCGAAATATTTTTTCACAACAAATACAGATATAATCAATAAACTACTTAATGGTTATAATATTCAATATTGTATTGTAACAATAATATTAAAATAATTATTGCATATTATCATCTACAAATAAATTTTCTCAACAACTTTCATCAACAATGGTAATTTTAACAATAATTTTACTGATGATATAAATTACATAAAAATATGACATCGTTCATAAAACAATAAAAAATCAGCAACAAAAGATCCTGCCGATCACAATGAAGCCGACCACCGGAACTTCCCCCGTCATCATAACAATCGGTTAACTCACCTTCTGTGAGGCGAACAGACAGCCATCGATGTAGAGGCTGCAGGAGCTGTGCTTCATCATGCCGGATCGATGGAAGACCAGGAGGAGATGTCGCCAGCGACCCTCTCCCGCCAGCTCACTCACCGCAAAGCGGGCCACTGTGTCTGTCGATGTCTTGCCGCCGTCATTGTTGCCGTCCGGTTTTTCTGAACACAATTATAGATTGGCGTATTTATATAATCACGATTATGTTAGAGGTGTTTGAAAATATATTTGGATTATAAAAGTTGATACATAATTCTTTCTAAGCGGTACAGACGTCTAAATTTGATTTAAAATAAATGCAGCATTTTATACAGTATAAAAATGAAAAAAAAACTTTAATAACTCATACATAGTTATAATATAATATATTATTTCATATATTATATCATACATGATTTATTGAAATCGACGAGATAGAATACAAAAACTAAAAGTTAATGCGGATTTTTTATAGATACAAATTAAACGATTATTTTAATAAAATATTATGTTGAGTATAAGCATATTTTACTATAGTATCGATAGAAAAATAAAAAGAGAAATTGAATCCGGATTAAAAAAACTCAAATGTAACATTATTTAGAAATATCCGAATGGAGAGATGTAAGAGGATGATTAGGGCTGGATTTTATCGTGTTTACCACAGCAGCAAAACAGGATAATAAATTTAAATAAATAATTCAAACGAAACAAACACGAACAAATACACTAATTGAATAGATAATCGTAAATCTTAGTCCTTCATAAGATCATGAAGAGTGCGAAATATATATAGCAAACATGTATATAGCATACAACTCCGTTTTATATAGAAATAAATTGAATTTTGATTTAAAAATGTTGGTGGTATAGTTAACGATTAAATTATTGATAGTTATCAAAGTAAAATTCAGTATTGAAATATGTCATATATAATATATGTCATATAAATCATTTTTACAAAGAAAAAATCCATTTACAATGTAGACACTGACTGGTTTATAAATTTCAAATGCATTGAAAATCAATATCAAGTATAGATTTTATAAATAAAATATGACTAAAGAAAAATACAGAAAAACATTTCCAGCTTCTCAGCATAATAGCTCAGAAGTCAATGTTTAATATATTAATGTAATCACGAATACTTCGAATATAAGATGATAATATATTTATAATGGATCATTATTTTAAACGGATCGCTATTTGTTTTGTAACATACACTAACACAGCAATTAAAAATTGGCTTCATTATAAATCAACGACTGATTTAGTGAATTATAACATAGTTGACACTGCAGCACTTTAATATTATGTTTAGTATTGTCAGTACATTTTAGTTAGTAAATCATGTTTAATGTTATGATTAGTGACATCGGAAAAGTAAAATATAGTATTTGTGATTATCAAGGATTCAAGTTAGATAATATGAAGAACAACCTATAACATTAATTTAAATGTGTTATTATAATACAATAATATTAATAGGTGCCATAGGTTAATTTTCATGCAACATCCAAATTGTCTAAAAATAGTTATAGGCTATACCTTATTAGCAATACAAATAGTATTAGTATAGTGATAGATAGGGAGATCTGTCACTAAAACGTTGTATATTAAATAGTTTACGAATAATATATAGGCTATTCATATTAATTGAGTTTTGTCTGATTTTTTTAAAATAACAAATTGTTAATACAAAACATTTAAAATGCTAATGTAAAAATGAACCTATGTAGCGATATTGTACCTTAAAGATGGGGGCATCGTATTAATTTAATCGTGGGTTTTTACTGCATTATTATCCGTTGTTGCTTTGTACTGTAATTAAATACTCTTCTGCCCGCGAAATATATTAGGTATTCTGATGTTATGACAACCAGCCGGCAGAACACCCCGAACAATTATTCATCGACGATTGACCATCTATTATTTATCAATCAATCAATTCTTAATTTACGCACCCTGCGTGAGCAGACGTTCCTGGGAGGAGACGACCAGATTGCGGTCGCCCGGCATCAGGCTGATGGAGAGGCAGATGATGTGGTCGTTGGAGCCCTGGAGCCCTCGCACCAGCGTCAGCAGACGGATGGGGTGCGGCTTGTTGGGAGGACAGTGCCGATCCACGCAGAACCAGGTCGAGAAGGAGAAGCCGTTAGCGGGGGGGAATAGACGCTCTCCTGTTGACAAGCAAAGATGACAGAAAAGGGCGGAAGGGGGTGGATTATTGACTAGTGAAAGGGTTTTTATGTGGATACAAATGACTACTGTACTTCAGTCAGAATAAGATGCAAACACTAAACAACAGAAGATACCAGGATATTAAAAGTGTAACAACGTAATGTATCAAAACAATTAATATGCAAACTTTGATTTTATATTCGCACAAACATGAATTACATAAAAGTTTATGTAACAGATTTTATTGAACAATTTAGAATGATACCCGCAATTACGACAGTATATCTAAGTGAACAAATGGAAGGAATAAAGTTGTATAATATTAATAAAAAACTAAATTTTTCGCAGATAACCTTTTATTAAAAATAAAATGAACAGTACTAAAATATAAGTTCTTACCGAATTTCTTAATTTTTACATATAATAATATATAATATATATGATCAATTATAAATAAATAATTATAGAATGACAAAATGCTCAAACTTATTATAGAAAGTTTTAAACTTCCATGGTCTTTAATTAAAAAATAATAATTACATGACTAAAACATATTTCTAGTACCTGCGTAAAACTGAATGTTAAACGATAAAAAATAAATAATTCATTAGCATTTGAAATATACCAGCAAACATCTCTAATATGTGTGTAACAATTACAAATGAACAAAACTATAATAGATAATATATATTTAAAGTAATTAATATAGATTATTATGGCATTAAAAAGCTACAAAATATTGGAATACCATCGTTTATTATGGAAATAAAACAAAGAGTTCTATTTCTTTAGTTCTTCGTTGGAAAATGTATTTTAAAAATATATATTATTTCTGTTTATGTTACAAATATAATTGTCAAAATAATGATGAACATGATTATTATTATTATTGAAGTACACAATACATAATTATATAACATATACCTATAAGGGAAAAAGGTGGTGTGTGAAATCGATTACACAATGAAAAACAACATGGATATGTTTATCTGCAACTTACATGTTCTATTGTCATCTTAAAACTATATTCTGCTAATATGTCAATTTAATTTATTAGAAATAACATTGAAGTATTGTTTACAAATATAGTATTTCATTATCCATTTCAATTCGTAGCTGTTTATTACAACTCATGTATTTCATTAGAGATATTTTTCTATAAAGCTATATTTTCGAGTATTTTTAACATTACAAGTTGCATCTACATTTTTTAAATGAAAATTATAAACATTTATCATTTCCATACACTATTATTTCGACACATTTTCATCATAGAAAAAAGTTTTACAAATGAGATACGATAGTTATGCAAAACATCGATGCAGTACGACCTAGTAATGGGCCTATCGTGTTATAAATTTAAATTAAATTTAGATTTTAATAGTTGTATATCTAGATGTAATCTAAAAGGTAAAATTGAATAATTTAGTTTCAGTCATTTAATTTACAATCAGTGGTTTATTATCTTTATAAAAAGCAGAGAATGGCAAAAGAGAAGCCTATGGCTATTATACATCTGATGATAATGAGACTAAAGCAAATTTATTGGGAAATCAATTCGACGTAAATCCAGTCTATAGCTATGGGATGGCTGAAACCTATGAATTTAATTTTAACATTTTCAAAGACTGTCCCAGTGAATGATACCCGCAAAGGGAGGCAGAACGTTTCCAGTAGACAATTTGAAGACCACAATACATAACACCAATATTATATGTTTATTAATTGTATATTACTCGATATGGTACACTACTGCATACTTCTAGTATTTTATAATCATCAAAAATGATGTATCACCATTTCGGTCGAAACCTTTGGCTCACAATAATAAATGCTACCACTGCACCAGTTCACACAAATTATTCTAACATTAACATTAAAACATTAATTATTAACATTAAAACATTAACTATGCATTGTAGTATTAATTGCAGTGAAAATACTAAACTGATTATGTTTCGAATTTAAAAACAAAATGTTAGTATTTTAACAATATTTCTTGAAGAACAGCGTGTTTTGTTATCAAGCACATTTAAATTAACAGTATAAGCAAGTAAAACGTAAATCAATATTACATAATATATTATTATCATGTAGTTATTAGATTAACATGAATGTCATTCAAATAAAAAAATGAAATAACGATAGGTACAATAAAGCATAGTATAACACAATTATGATTATATTGTAGTGAAATTATTACAATAATTAAATAAATTAAAACCCGTTTAAACCGTATTACAAAAAGAGATCTGATATAAACATGTAGCCAATAACAACGCTGATATTGCGAAGTCATTTGAGCTCCACCACACTGACAATGATTGAATACGTAACACCCGATATGAAACAACGATAAACCTTCTCAAAATCAAAAACAATCATTTATCAGGATTTGTTTCAACTAAAATTGGAAAAATATATAATTTCTTAGTGAAATCATTTAAATATATGTGTTTTTTATAATTATTCATGTACATAAGAGCTTCTAGTATATAGTGAACAGAAAACGATTTCATCGAAATTTGCAATAGAACTTTTCGTTCGCAAATTTCGATGAAATTAATTGCATAAAAAGAGTTTGAATCAAATATTTACAACCATTGGCGAATGAACATCTTTGTTTACTACTGAAACAAACAACCAAATGTCGGGATTTTAAAGATAACGATTATATCAGACCAATACCAATATCAAGAGTTAAATAATAGTGACACCCACTATTTTAAATTATTACAAGAAAACCGAAACAAAATGTTATACACGTTCTATAACTCCGTTAAAATTAGATTGGAAATGTATTCGCTAACACATTTTGAGCGGGTTTTGAGAGAGCTTCAAACACAAACCATTGGTTAAAATAGTCAAACCTTTTAAACCAGCCGATACAAAAGCGAAGAACTCGGTTACAAGCAGGTGTAGTTTTAGAACAAATTGAAGCATATTAGGAAGCAGTTAAAGGCAAAGGTCAAGCAGAGATAGAAGAGAAAGATTATTGATGGTGTCACAAAATAGTTTACTTCTGTAAATAGCAGTTTTTACCAGCTGATCAATGGCTTTGAATTAATATTAAAAACGTGCTAATTAATTTTTTTAAAGCATCAAATAAATATGCTTAGAAAATTAATCTATATTTTATTAATAGAGTTAAAATTGTTTTTATCGGAGATAGTTCAATAGATTCATAGTTGTCATCTAAATTGACCAAAAATTCTAACTATGACAACTACAATAACCATAATGTGAACGACACATATATTAAATTATTTAATAATTCCATTATGAGAATAAATTAATAGCATAATCGGTCACTATACGACATGAACATTTACAAATAGCAGTTTTGTGTTCTATTTAATATAAATAAAAATAACTAAATAAACAATTATTAGATGAAAATAATAAAAAGTTGGAATTTATCATGAAGGAATGATTTAAAATAAGAGATAAATGGGAAATTATTAATTACATTTGGAAAAAATAACAAGTTTAAAAACTAATAGGTGGCAGATTAGTATGATGGAGGCATCTCACGAAAGAGATCGTGATAGATTACGTCAGTTAACAATATAACATAACAATACTTAATTTAAAACAACTTTATATTTTATAAATATTTTACATTAATTCTATAACTGCCCATTATTTTGTTCTCCGTAACAATTAACATCTCACATTCTTTACTCTTCAATGCATAATTGTGTTATGCCTATTACTTCTCAGTAATTTGATTACATTAAATATTAATAATTAATTCAAAGTACTAATATTATTTTAGTGTTTTAATAACAAGTTAATATTCCGATTGGAAAACCTAGCTGTCATAATATGCACCGCTCCTTTCAGAAGCAAGTATTATCAGCCGTTTCAAAACATTATTATTATTGTTCAATTTTTAAAGAACTAATATAATAATGCTAATTATAATAGTCCCAACATATGGTATTTCTTTATTAATATCGACCTTTGTAGCAGTCGTAGCATATTCGTTGTCCATGTAATAATATACTAAATTAAATAATATTGCGTTTTTTTATGGTTAATAGTAAATAAAAAAGTAGTTTTATTGTGAAAACGATAGTTACGGCTTGTCATATTATTTGTTTCAATTTTATCGATCACTAATCCCTTCTAAGCATGTTTCTTTCTTTTGCTTTCAATAAACACAACTATACTTAATATAAAATATTGTTTTTTTATTATTCAGTAGTAACTACGATAATAATATTATTTAAAATATAAAGTTTGATTTTCTTAGCGTCTATAATTATAATCATAAATTGTTATAAGGCTTGAACTGTGTCCCAACTTCGGAAATATGGCTAAAGCATAAATTCAGTCTAATTCTAGTAACGCACTAACAGGCCGTACAAATCCAATTGCACCAGATATACTTAAAATATTTAAGGGATATTCAGAAAGATTATTGATTTTCCACTGATTATAAAACTGTGGTTTTACTACGAACTAAAATTATGCATATATTTCAGTAAGGCAATGTGTGTACATTATAACTTGCAAAAATGTATATGTTCATAACCTCCTTAATTAAATTGATTTAAATTAGTAAAACAAAATTCAGTTGAGTTGTTTAGAATTAGTTTCATTAATTAATATTCTTTACGTTGTATACATTTCTATCTGGCTTATGATTAAGGTCACGCTTATTGATTGATACATCGATGCATTATTACATCTTTATAACATATTTAACATTGGTTATATTTTTGTACATATTATGATGTCTTTTCTTCTTTACTTTATAGCCTAATGCAATCATGATCAAAGGAATAAAACATTTATAGTCTAGATTGGTTATGTATATATACTTAGTTAATTATGAAAACCGACATAATATGATATCATTGCTAGGAAACGTCATCATATCGAAGGGTGATGCCGAATCACGAGATGAACTATAATTATGTAACATAGCTTACAATTACTGAGTATTGCATCTTGTGAAATCGATACATATTTAGTTACATTAATTACCATAGTTACACATTATTTTCATGTAGTTTCAATATTAATCAACTTGGAAAATCGTAGAGATTATAAATTAACTATTCGCTTTAAAAGAAGTTACACCCATAGATATTATAAAAAATATGTGATAATGCCAGAGTGTAAACTGCAAAATATGGTAGAAAACTATAATGTGGCCACGAATCTGCAAACAACAAGAATGAGGGTTAAATAGCGACCATGCAGTTAAATTTACAAGTGCCCAGTTTTATTGATAGCACTATGGGTAAGTTGTACCTCGGTTTGAACTCTGGGAGAGTTTTGGGACTGCAATGAGCAAAATAAGGGGAGAAGCAATAGATTTTAGCAAGTGGTAAACTTATAACACTTATGACCCATTTAACTTTACTATATAATATTAAATACATGTTATGGACACACTGTCAAAGGCATAAACAAAAGAGTAAAATTAATTAATTAATGTATGTACACAAATTTGACAGAATAATCGTTTGGGAAAATGGACATATAGGTTCGTTTAGTTAAGAATATACATAGAACTATCTGTTTTATTACATACTTTGTTTCATTTATAATTATTCACAGTTATGATTTTCAGAAAACCCATTTTAATGTTATGGTAAAACGTGTAATGTAGAATGGAAAAGAAAATATATGAACATAAATTTAAATAACTTAATGTCATACAATTATCCAAATAAGTAAATAGATATAGAACATAATTAAAATACCGTATAATGTAATAGTAATAATGTTAATTGCCTCGATTCAAACAATTCTGTTAAAATAGTAGTCATAATAATTATATTATGTTTTTATATAATAATACAACGATTTAAATTTATAACGTATTGTGAGGAATTTAGTCACATTTTTAGTGAATTAATTGTGCTCAAGAAAATATAATTTTTTTAAACTTTTATAAATATTTATTTAAAGATAAATTATTGTAGCAACAGAAAGTCTACGAAAGGAATTAAAATGTTACAAGTTTGCTATCCTAATGAAGTAGATTATTTAAAATCAATCAAATAAGAAATATGCAATATTTTGTGAAACAGAAGGTGCATAATAAGTAATAACTCCATTTGATATAAGTAATGATCCATTTGATCAATTTATAGGCTGTAACTATAAAACATTATACGCAAGTAATAAGATAAGTTTATATATAAATGTAATTGTTAAATAGAAATAATAATGAAACATCAAAGTAATATATAGTTTAAAAATATATTTATTGTTTATAACATTAAAAAATAAGACACCTTTTTTAACAATCTAAATATGAATAACAAGTATTACATTTTAAAATTAGTATATTGTGTAAAAATGTTATAACTATTTATAGGTCATCTTAAAACATCAATCTATTTCAAACTATATTAGATGCTAAAACAAATATGACTTACAATAAGTGATAAATTACAGTGATAGCTTTCCCGTTAACTGGTATGTGAACACATGCGGAGATAACAGAAATAATTAATGCAAAAGAAAAATTATAACACATGTTTTAACTCTAAGCACAAACAACACACAGCCTTGGACAATAGTAACCATCGTCAACGACACCCCCATGCCAACTCACCCACACCCATCCCGCCAGCCGAGTTGTTGTCCAACGATGCCACAAGTCCCACACTGACCATGGCCGCCGAGGGGGAGCCCTGTGGCGATATACTCGGCAGGAAGAGACACCCGAACCCCTCGTGCGACATGTCAAACTCGACGAACGCGGGCGGCAACGACATCCTGGTGCAACTGCTCCCCGAGCCCGGCCCGCCACACGCGCTGCCCCTGTGAGGACTGCCGCCACAACCGCCGCCACCGCCACCGGACATCACGTCGACCAGGCGGGCGTCTCGCGGGGTTGTCATGGAGACGAGACACTTGACCCGGGATAGTGGGACTGGGCCGCCGTGCCTTCGGGGAGGTGGCGGTGGCGGGGAGGTGACCTGATTGCTGGTGTTGAGGTCGGGAATACTGAGCTCGGTGCAGCAGAGTGGGTTCGCGAGACGCA
>JAUZND010091767.1:3647-15065 GCA_034780555.1 Coelogynopora nodosa
TTATGCAGGTTCCAAGTCCACACCATTATGCAGGTTCCAAGTCCACACCATTATGCAGGTTCCAAGTCCACACCATTATGCAGGTTCCAAGTCCACACCATTGTTTAGTCATCTGTTGTTTTCTTCCCTTTTATATTATAATATCATCTGTTACATGTCTTTTTTACGATCCAGCCTGTCCCCAATTATTCTTCTGTTTTTTGGATTTGACAGACCGTCTATTAAATCCACAGGTTTGACTTGCCATCTTATCACTCCTGATATCATTATGAAACTTTAATTTTTTAATTAATTGCTGGTTCTTGTTTTTTATTTCTATTTTTCATTTGTTTTGCGGTGCTGGTGTCGATTATTTGAATAAAATGGGTTCATTTACTCATTAACTTAAATTAATAAATCAATTAAATCAATAAAATTAACTCATTAATTATTAGCTTAAACAATTATTTCAAATATGTAATAATTTATCTCAATAATCGTATGTTTGTTGAATACTACAATTTGTAATAGTAAATAGCATATTCGATTTCTTATTGTAACTAATGATTTTTCTAAAGAAGAAAATTTGACCGATGGTTTTCCATAGGCTATATTATAATTATACTTCATGAAAATAACACTATATAGAAAACACACAAACCGTTCCTTAATTTTATTGTAATAAACATGTTCAAACACGAATAATTATTTTTCGATGTAAATCATACTTATAAAATATTTTCAACAAAACTACTGTATACAATTAAAACAAAATTTCCTTTAGAAAAATTGTATATTTTATTTGTGCTATTTGAAGCTATAGAAAGAACTAAATAGCATAATATATTGTTGAATATTTATCGATGTAAAATGTAAAATAATTTTCATACTTATATTATAACATTGCCTATTTACAATATGTCCAGTTTTTGATATGTTTTTATGTGGCACATTGAGCCAAGTGGAAATGCACGGAATTGATTAAGCTATTTGAGACAAATGGAGACACATTACTATTTTTAAATATTAATTTATTAAATTTATATACATAACAAATTAGTCACGATAGTGTTGCAGTTTATAGAGCGATAACTCAATTATTTATTGTCAAGATTTAGTCATTTACGGGTCGACATCATATCGATTGTAACATCCATTCGTTAGGCGGTTGTTTGTTTGAGTATATTTTGCTTTTATGTACTTTTATCTATATCTATATACAAAAACAGTAATCCTTATGTACTATATTTTTCAATAATATTGTTTATTAAGAAATTGAGTCTTAATCAAGAGTCTTGAGTCTTTATTGAGTCTTTATTGAGTCTTTATCAAGAAATTTAGTCTTTTACTATTATAACTATAAGAATGGAGGGTTTATCTTTGAAAGTGCGCTAGAAATATTAAAAAATTGTGTCTTCTAAAGTGTACAAGTGTACAAGTATTAAGAAAAATTACCGCTATCGGATGTGTTGGATAATTGAGTAAAATGAGTCATCATTTTGATTCTCACTGAATCAATTAAAAAAAATAATCATATTTTTAATAAAATTTGTTATAATTCTTCATTCACTCTGCACCAAATGATAAAGAATGCTAAAAATAGATCGTAGTAATTAATGTATATCAACGGGGATTTCTTATATGCATATAAGACGTGTGTATTCAGCTCAATAACAGCTTTAGTTTAAATCGTGATATAAACTCGTCTAATTACAATAAACCAAATATTGAGATTATTTGGAGCAATTATGATAGGAGCGCAGATTGGCGCAATTTCAATTTATTTTATAAGATGCGTCGAGTCTAATTTCAATCACCTGACTATTAATTATTTCTTATTTTTCCATTAATTTTACAACAGTTATGCTGTTTTCCAAAGTGGTGAATTGTTTTTCACCAAAACAGCGCATTTTAATAAAGTGTTCCATATTATATTCTCTACATTACGGCATTCGAAATGTCACCATGAATTTGATTGATTGCAGTCATCTGGGGTCATTGAATAATTTAGTATGAAATCACTTACTGGCTGTTACAGTACAGGTCACTGTTAGGCTAGGAATGTTGCTAATAGTTGGTTTAGACTTGAAGACTATTTCGTGTTTCACGAAGGTCACTGCTAGGCTAGGAGTGTTGATAATAGTTGGTTTAGACTTGAAGACTATTTCGTGTTTCACGAAGGTCACTGCTAGGCTAGGAATGTTGCTAATAGTTGGTTTAGACTTGAAGACTAGTTCGTGTTTCACGAAGGTCCCTGCTAGGCTAGGAGTGTTGCTAATAGTTGGTTTAAACTTGAAGACTATTTCGTGTTTCACGAAGGTCACTGCTAGGCTAGGATTGTTGCTAATAGTTGGTTTAGACTTGAAGACTATTTCGTGTTTCACGAAGGTCACTGCTAGGCTAGGATTGTTGTTAATAGTTGGTTTAGACTTGAAGACTATTTCATGTTTCACGAAGGTCACTGCTAGGCTAGGAGTGTTGCTAATAGTTGGTTTAGACTTGAAGTCTATTTCGTGTTTCACAAAGGTCACTGTTAGGCTAGGAATGTTGCTAATAGTTGGTTTAGACTTGAAGACTAGTTCGTGTTTCACGAAGGTCACTGCTAGACTAGGATTGTTGTTAATAGTTGGTTTAGACTTGAAGACTATTTCATGTTTCACGAAGGTCACTGCTAGGCTAGAATTGTTGCTAATAGTTGGTTTAGACTTGAAGACTATTTCGTGTTTCACGAAGGTCACTGCTAGGCTAGAATTGTTGCTAATAGTTGGTTTAGACATGAAGACTATTTCGTGTTTTACGAAGGTCACTGTTAGGCTAGGAATGTTGCTAATAGTTGCTGACAAAGGTGAACTACTTTTTAATTTTTTATAATGAGATTGTACTTAACTAGTTGGTTACATTAAACACGTTTAATTGAGGAATACAAAGAAACTGGGTATGTCCATTCTCTGTCTCTATCTATTTATTTCTGACAACGATGTACGAACAACATCCTGTAGAGTGCGTGTTACAATGAGAATCACAATGCAGCATACTGCAGTGGAACAATAATCCTTTGCAAGGAAGAAAATCTGAACTTATAAGATAATAGTGACCATCATTAATATTCCATTTGTAAGAATTTTCATTTTAATGATCAAGCGAGGGTAAACGCGGGTAACTCATCTCACGAATGTCACTCGCCGCGCTGTAGGCGGGAAATGATTCCGCCGTAATCTAATCAGTGACAAAGTACGCAAAGACAAAGGGTAGAAAGTAATTTACTCGACGTTCCTAGGGATGGATCTTCCGTGTACCTAGGAGAGAGAGAGACATATTGCAGACAATTACCAGAACTTTAATATTTACCTTATCTAACAGACAATTTGCCGGCAATGATGTTAAAGGAAACGTGATTCTAATTTTACACTATAGGGACTTCTTCACTACTAGTACATATTATACACATGCAATATGTATAAATTAATGGGAAAAGATTTTGAAGAAAAGTGTTAACTACACAGATTGCATTATTTATAAATGGAAAACTTGGAAACAAAAAATGATTATGAATTAAGGTTTCGTACAAACTCTTAAAGAAGCGAATTTTCAAAATGACACAAATCAAGATATCTGACGTGACTGTGTATACTGAACGTGGTCATGATTTGGAAATTCCAAAATATTGTTTTCTTATTTAATTATGTTTGAAATGTTCGCTTAAAGCGCATTTGCGTATTTTCGGGTTATTATTAACATTTTGTTGAAGAATGCATTACATTTAGTTGAATCTTCATACACACATTGAATTAACAAACGTAACAATTAATGACATTTGTGAATAGAATTCAGTTTAAATGGTTAAACGGACTTCAGCAATTATATTAAACATAAATAAATAAATATTTGATAATAAGCATTTTTGTAAAAGTTTATAAAAAATTATAAGAAATGAAACATATAATAAATAATAATAAAATATGTATTGTCTACTAATTTAAAATTAAAAAAAAGAAAAGTTTATTAAAAAAAGTCAATATTTAATATGTGTAATATGTAACTTGACATCCATCTCCATAATTAATAACTTAATTTCTGAAAGAGCCAGCTACATGGTGGACCCCTAATATGGTGGCAAATGGTATTCAGCTATACAGTATGGTGGACCCCCTAATATGGTGGCAAATGGTATTCAGCTATATGGTGGCCCCTAATATGGTGGCAAATGGTTTTCTGTATCCAGAAAATGACCAATGGATATGAAATATATGCTGCAATATAATACTAATGTAGTTTTCATAATTTTTTAAAAACATTTTAAAACTTGTAAAGAAATTAGTGTATTCAGACAAAAACAGAAATAGTTAATATTGAATATATTTTTCAACTGCCAGAAATACTTTCAACGACTTTTTCTAGCTTTAAAAGAACAATAAATACACATCTCACATTAAAATAGATGTATTTTTGTTATACAGTGTTATCCTATGTTCAGGAGTTAGCTAAATAACACATATAGTTTCTATTTTCAAATTTAACATTAACACTTTTTAAGATATGTTACACAAATAATTTGTGATGATATATTTTGAGTTGTTTTGAGAATTGATGAAATGTAGTGATGAATATATATTGTTATAATATTAACAAATATAATGTCCGGCCGCATATATTTTAGAAAATACCCCTATTACATTATAACTTATTAAAAATTGACACGGAAAATTGAAAACATATCAACATTATAAGAACACTATTATTATACAATAGTTAAACGTGATTAATACAAATTCTGCCTCATTTTCTAATAATAAAAAATTCACCATTATCCGGAAACTTATATTTCATGCTGGTTGATAATACGGTGGTGGAATACAGTCTGGAAAAGAGAACTACTTTTTATTATTGAAGTAGTTATTTGAACCAAATATCATTTTTCGTCCCTTTGAAAATAATCTAAACACTGAACAAAATTTGTCTCGTTTCATTTAGATTTTTAGATTTTTATCAGCAGATGTTCTCTACTACCTAAAATTGCCATATAAATTCTGTTTCGACCTTTACTTTCAATTTTAACTTCTATAGCAAATATAGCTCCACTTCAGGATGTCAATATAATAAATGTGATTAGTGAAAAATATATTCTTAATATATAAACAGAAAGTAAACTTACAGCAAATACATTGCCTTGTGTTTTGTAGGAACTAAACCTTTTCGGTTGACAATGATTTAATATATTTCACTTTATAAGACGTTTAGTGTAATCAAAGGCCTTGAAATTAAATTACATGATTGAGAACATTTAATAACTATGGCAACAAGAATTTTATTTCTGAATAACTTTTGTGTTGAAAATTTCTCTGACTATTGTAAAATAATTAATTTATTTATTATTTTTATTGCCAAAGTACAGAATCAAAAAAATGAGTTCCTACAATTTAGACATATAATTTAAAACAATTATTACACAATTATGGATAATGTAATTTTTGTGGGGAATAGATACCATTCTGCTTCTTTTGTATAATATATAATTACATTTAATCAACTTTCATTTAATATTTTCTTTTCTTTTCTATTATATATCATATATTTTCTATTATATTGTGTTGTATTCTAATCTATTCCATTATCTCCTTCTCTCTCCTATATTCTATCGTGCTCTATTCTGTTCTAATGTAGTTTGGTATTGTGCTATCATACAACACATACTTCACGTGACATTTCCAGATCTGGCACGAAAGTATTGCACTGAGTCAGGACAATGGGAACTGAAACATGCGAATTCGATCTCCTGGGAGCCAACCAACTACCACACCTGCATCGCAACTGTTCATACCGACCAGGTATAGAAGATATCGATTGATAATATTGGATTGTATAGTTATTAGTCGTCTTTATTGTTATACAAAATTCTTAGGGAATTGCAGAAGAATTGTAAATTCAAAATAATCGAAGTATACACCATATCGTACTTATCTGATAATAGGAAAATAATAAGCAAAATATTTGATAATTTAACAGTTCATAAATATCAGAATATAATCGTTTATATTCTGATATATGCAATATATATCATAAATAAAGAATTTTTTGCAAATTACAATAAATTTGGTGATGATGAGAAACTCTTCAACGATAATTCAATAATTGAAGCATGATATATTTATGTTGCATGATATTTATTTATATTATTTTTTTATTGCATTATATATTGCATGATATGGTTAAGGACATTAATAATTTATATTGATTATTTGTATTGATTGTATTTTATTTGTAATGAATAATTGAAAAAATATTTATATTGAATGGAAACATTTGAATACATAATGGACATTTGCATAATGTTGATTAAGATTTATTGATTATGATATATTTGTTGAGACACTTCAGCTAATATAAAGTAAGAAAACAACTAAATTAATAACTGTATATTGTACTACAATAGGATCGAAAACTCGCTAGTACTCGCTAGTACTCGCTAAAGTCAAATTATGAGTGACAAATAGAATTTCATTATGTAATTCACATTACACATGTAGATTTTATGCACTTTTTGTCATTGTAATTATTTTTAAATATTGCTTAATTCTATGAATTTGACATGAATTCTATGAATTTGACATGAATAATAATTGTTAATATTCCTTAATCTTGTGGAGTGAATTCTGCCAAAAAAGTATCCAGCTATGAAACTACAATGTAGCTTAAAATGTACATTACAGATGTGTTTCAACTGTTGAAACACAAGTCAAATATGACATTTGTATATTTTTACAATTTTGTGAAATTTGGAAAAATAAAATTTAGATGGTTCGTCATAAATTACAAACTTCTGTCTAAATATATAACTGTTTATTCGGTTAACATAAAATGTTGACGAATCAGATTTCCTAAAATAGGAGTAACATAAAAAGTTGTATTTCTAAAATAAAAAACAATGTTGTATAAATTGAATAACTGCTAAATTGTAAAATAAATATATTGAAAAATATCAGATAATGGAATTAAAATATTACCAAAAAATAATTGTATATTTGATATTGAACATGAATTATATACTATTAAGGGAAAAGACATTCTTATTAATAATGAAAAATAAATACTATGAATACGCATAAGATATAAAAAGTAATCTTTATGTATTACTTAGTGAAATAAGTCTTTCTGCACTGCAGGGAATTGTTACTATGTCTATCTAGCTGCAACACTTTTCTTTGCCGTTTATGATGTCACTTTTACATTATTATTATTATTATTATTATTGTATAATTAAAAAATCTTCTTTTATTGTAGATTAAAAATAAGAGCCATCTAAGCCCCATTAATCTGATACTTAGACTATTACATCTATTCCACCTGTATCTGGAGATTATTCAGATACAATTAATGTATTCTTTTTGATAAGTGTGATTAATGTTCCTTTCAAAAATCAACCATGTTAAATAAACCAAACAAAAACAACCTTTTGCAAAAATATGAAATGGAAGAAACTCTACAATAATTTGTTTTTAAATAAAATTAGAAAAATTATAGCGCGACGTTTCAAGTTAGTATCTTCTGGTCATACAATTGCTCTGTATACTGCAAATAACAAGCTGACATTGCCTTGGCAACGGCTCTTGATACTCTCCAACAATGCTTAAATTACCCTGGCAACGGCCCTGGATACTGAAAAACAATTATGCTGACATTGCCTTGGCAACGGCTGGATAGAGTAAATAAATTTTTGAAATTGCCTTGACAACGGCCTTGGTTACCGTAAATAAATGCTGAAATTGCTTTGGAAACTGCTCTATATACCGTGAAGAAAAGCTGCATCAGCTCGAAAATCAGACTTCTATTCTATAAACAACATTTTCCAATGTTCCTGATCCATCGGATTTAAAAATAAACAATATAATAAGCACTTCAAATACACATGCATATTAAATGTTTAAATATACCTGAATTAAAAATGTGATATATTTGTGTTACGAGAATATGAAACTATTCGTGAAATACTGTAGCTACTAGAGTAACTAATTTCCTAATTACTGTGAACATAGCATGTCCATTTAGATAAAGTATTCTGTATATGAACTGTATCCTGAGGGAACAAAACAGAATTTGACTATGTTGACTACATTGCAGAGAATCTATTTCACGGTACTTACTACCTCTTGTTAATAAAAAAATGTTAATTATTGTATGTAGTGGGTTATAACATACTTTATAATATGTACGCCTTGTGAAGTTCTTTTGAACTTACAGTATATTTCATCGATCACAACGGCATGCATTGGCTTTATTATATTTTAGTCATTTTGATAAATGCATTATTTGGAATTAATGAAATGAATAATATTACAATAAACAGCATTTAGGAGAAATAAGAAAAGTTAAATATTGTGTAAAACATTTTAATAGTTAACTTTCAAAAAATAAAAGTGAGCATTTACCAAAACACAACAAATAATGCAGTCAAACTATAGAAATTACTGAATTATTGGATTATGGTGATTTCACATAAGGTTCTACATATAAAAGCTTCTTTAATAGATGATTTATTATTATGATTGTTGTATACTACCCGTACTTCAGATAGTTTTCTACTTTTTTTTACTATAATAAACATGTAAACTAGTTACTGTAAAGTTGTTCCTTCTCTTAATCTTCCCCTATTCATAATTCGAATTAATAATTGTTTCAATTATTTGTAAAAGTTTTGTAATTGTTTCCTCCATTATAAGCTTTTCATTCTTCTTCAATATAATTCAATATTCTTCATTATTATTCAATCTTCTTCATTATAATTCAAGGTTGATTGCATCTTGCCTAATTGCAATAGGCCTAACCAATGTTATGCTTAATAGTGATTACGCTACGGCTTGAATCTTCTTCAATATAATTCAATCTTCTTCATTATTATTCAATCTATAATTTCAATTGTTTGTCAGCATTATTTAAAAAAAGGGTTAAAGTTCAACCGAAACATCTAAACAATATGGAACTACAGGAATGTATATAAAACCACCTGTATTGTTTGTGCTCCTATACATATATATTGTTTATTATAGATAAATATAATCGTTCTGCTTTCTAAAAATGAATAAATTATGCAAATTGTCTAAAAGCTGATAGCCTATATATTGTTTAATTATATGACAATAGTTAATAAATGTTTGTTCATATGGAAAAAAATGAATTCAGTTTAATTTTCTACAATCAACATTGCATTTTAAGATTGGAAACACTCAGTAACTTTAATAAATGTTTTTATTATATAGTAAAAAACATTATAATTAATTGTGAGATTTTAAACTTTGTAAATATATATTTTTAAATTTTATTTATAGGAAATACCTCTAGCAAACATCAAGACAACGTTTTTTGGAATCAGCTTTATATTTCTGTTAATAGCCCTGTTCGTCTTTATCTGTTTTGGGTAAGTTTATTTTGAATGTGAAAAAATCTATGTTCAATTAACGATAATGTGTTATAGTACAAGAAAATAATTACAATTGCGAAAAATATTTCTTTCGAAATTTACGTAAAAATTATATTTGTTTAGTTTTACTTCGTCAAATAGAGACACTCTAATCAATTACAATTATTAATAATTATATGTCTTGCAAACATATATAATATCCACTGAAGAATATATTGTTATAAATAACACAGCTTTATATTCCACTGTATAATAACTACTTGATGGAAAGCCACTAATCTTCTAATTATATTTAATCATCCGATGAGGAGGCATAGATTTGTTGAATATAGTAGAGAAACATTTATTTTAATTAATTGCGCAATCGGATTTGTACAACACCCTATTAGTACATAGCGGTGATTGAAGTACTTTGTCTTCTACTGTGTTGACATGATGATAATGTTTCCGCTATCGGGAAAAAAAGTAAAAAAACGTATACCTATCTGTTTATTATTTAGTGATTCTGTTAATTAATACATAACTATATGAATTGTTTTTGTATTATAATTTATATGGAAAAAGTAAAGTAAAGTTCTCGGAATATTTCGTGCGTTAACGTTTCTAATACATTACATAACGAACTAACTTATATGTATAAACAACTATTCTCATTTTGTCCTTTTAAAGATGTCCATCATATTCGTGGTTTACTATACTTCCATGAATTGCAGATCATTACGTAAGCAGTTGCGGATTCAAATACATATCAACTTGTTCCTGGCATTGAGTTTTCAGTGTCTGCTATCGATTATTTCCACACATCTATTTGAGATCGATATTTATCAATCGATGGATGAAGACACTATTGACCACGATTCAAGTAGACTCGTTGAATCTGACAATGTAAGTTTGAGTTTTTCGTTTCCAATATTGATTAGAAGGTTTAATAAACATTCCTTTATCACAAATTAAAATTTCTGCTGCTAACAGTTATTTGCTTTATTATTATTATATATATTGTTAAATGACCAAAAGTAATGTAATCATAGAAATCTATATAAATATAGATTTCTATGAATGTAATATATTATAATCTATATTTTGCAGTGAAACAGTTGCTTCAATGTATTTTTTAGTCAACACTAAATATTTACATTAAAATAAAACAAAATATGATATGCAATTGATACTTAAACTGTTTATTGTGTACAACAAATAAATAATAACTTTATTTACACCAACAAGTTATATACAATCAAGCAACTAGTGAAAGTTCAATGTTTATTTCAAGCCTAGATAGGAATAAGAATACTATATTATTATTAAATACATAAAAAATGCAATGATATTACTAAAATTGTGCAACAATCAAATACTATAATTTTCCAAATGGAACAAAGAATGTTAGGGGTCTACTGTATCTACTATAATCAATGATGTGTCAGTTAGTCTTAAGACAGTCAAGAACCAAAGCACTAACTCAATTAATCATAAATTTAGACAACAAATTCAAACGTAAAGATAAACATTTGCAAAACTAATGTTAATATGTAAATCAACTAATGAACATACGTACTTAGATAATTTTGAAAGGCATAGCTATGTTTTGAAAAAATGCACTATTGCATGTATATAATGTAGTCGTACGCCAAATTCCACTGGCTTGCACAATTTTTTCATCTAAATAACTCTGCACTGCTACCTTCAATATTTTCTATTGGTTACCCCTCAATCACTCTTCTTCTCTTACATTAATCCAGCACTGGTGCAAACTTCTATCAATTGGTATCCGATTCTTCCAAAACGCGACATTCTTGTGGGTATTCCTAGAAGCGATGTTTCTCTATCGACTTCTCGCAAATGCATTCGAGCAGCGGAGTTCAGTCCTGTTTTACTGCCTCTTTGGTTGGGGTATGTGTTTTATTTTAAAATACTCGCAAATACAGTCATATCCACTAGAATACTCGCAAATACAGTCATATCCACTAGAATACTCGTAAATACAGTCATATCCACTAGAATACTCGTAAATACAGTCATATCCA
>JAUZND010091768.1:0-15064 GCA_034780555.1 Coelogynopora nodosa
GAGGAGGAGGAGGAGGAGGAGGAGGAGGAGGAGGAGGAGGAGGAAGAGGAGTAAGAGGAGGAAGAGGAGGAGGAGGAGGAGAAGGAGGAAGAGGAGGAAGAGGAGGAGGAGGAGGAAGAGGAGAAGGAAGAGGAGGAGGAGAAGTTGGCGGACGCTTTGTATATAATATAGTATTTGTGTGGATGTGGCGGGCGCTTTGTATATTACAGAACTTTACATGATTTTTTATGTGCCATGATTTGAAAAGATTTGACATTACACGATTTGTACATTACATTACCCCACCCCACCTTAAAATTATTAATCACGGTATTCAGTATATAACACATATTTTCCAATTAAAATAGTGTACAGTACGTTTCAGTGAACATTAGATTGACAACAAAAATGAACCCTGATAAGTTTTATATACATAGTTTTATGTAAAAATTAAATAAAAATCAAATAATTGGAACTTCCTGGGATTCTACATTTATTTACTGTAGCACATCACTCATAGACAAAAAAACTATATAATTGGTCAATATGTATGCTTACCTATTTGGAAAGTGATATTTACAGTCAAATAATTGGAATGTGTCAATATGTCGATAACAGATAATATTTCACTTGTTGAGTTTGTTAAATATATTGTATTGGAACATTAAGGTGTGTTTATCCGGATTTTACTCTTGCAAAAAACCATATATTGAAATTATAGCAATTACTAAAACAACAAAAAAAAATTGAATTATTTTTAACACTAAATTACGTATTTTGTTTCATATTAAGGCATGTTTTACATTTATATATATATATTTCTAAGTATTTAATTAAAACATATAGATTATATACAGATTATATTAAATTGTATACAGATTATATAAATATATATATATATATATAGATTGTATATTTAATCATACAATGAAAAATCCTATCCTGATAGACAACTTGGACAACTTCAAAATATATCTAATCATGTTATCCTTTATGTTTTGATTCATTATACAATTATCGGTGGTATACCAAATCAATATCATTGTAGAACGCATAATCAAAATGTAATATTATAGCTGATTTGTGTTTGACCTTGTTATTGATATGATGATAAGTAAGCAATTTTTTTGTAATATTATGTAGAAAAATATAAATTAATTAAAACCTTATATTTAGGGTAATCTTTTGTATTTTAATATAAGTATAAGTATATTTTTAAAGAAAATAACATTTTTAACTGTCAGAAATAAAGTGTGTTAGTATCCAGTGTAATAGAAAAAATAGCTGTTCAATTAAAATATTGTTAACCTTTAATAATGTAACAATACATTTAAACATGTTTTACATTGACAACTCAAAACTGGATAGTGTGATGACCAACTGCGTCTATATATTGTATAAACACAATTTTAACATTTATTTCGACTCGAAAATATCAATATGTCTCACTATGGATGATTGATACTTTGATGCGATGATGATCAATGTAAGCCATCTTGTGCAGAAGGGTATGGTGATCTACAATATGTTCCTGTTGAATTTCACAATACAGTAGTAGTATAGAAAGGATCGATTCCACCACACTTTATGTCTTATGACTCATGTCTTTACATAGATCATAACTCATGACCCCTCCCCCTCCTCCCTAATTTTTTTTAAATAAAAAAATTACCCCCCACTAATTATTATTTAAAAAAGTATAAATGGAGAAGCTTTCGCCGCTTAAATTCATTTATCTCCGAGAACTTTCTCGTAACGGTCGTATTTGTGCGTCCTGCTATTAAGTTATAAATTGACTGCATTATCAATTCTTTATTTACTACTACTTTGCTGCTACCACTACTGCAACTACTTCGTTTGGAATAAATTTAAATCGTGCTACCTTATATTTATTGTATTTACTACTATTACTTTGCTGCTACTACTCTCAAAAATCAGTTTAAATAGACAAGTTTGTGCTACTCAATTCAGTCGTTATATTAAAAACTTTGAATTAATTTCGGAGACTTTGAAAAGGAGTACTCTGCGAACGTGATAAACCGTTTGGAACAAGATACACGAGAAAATATGGACAGCGATGAACAGGCTAAGCATTGCGACAATAGTTGTTTATTGATAATTTTGAAATGAATGGTCTACTTAGACTAATATGTAGAATGTTTACACAGACAACGAATAGATGGAGCAGAGAACACTTTACTGACATAATGTTTGAAGGACTTGGCTATATTAATTTGTTAGAGAGAACAGCACTTGAGAAATACTTCAAAAAAGCGGTACAATCAGAGCATATATGTTTGGACAAATACAATAAGTTAATTGTCATCAAATTATCGTAAAATGTAATCATTGTGTATGTGTTTTCTAATGACTTTGATGGTCTACAACAGGGTTCATTTGAAATAAATGTTACATTTTATTACATGTTAGGCATATTTTATCATATTTTTGATATTTAGAATGTCCTTTTGTGATATTATTTGATTATACAAAACGCACAATTTGAATAATATTTTTAATGTTATATTTTAAGTTGTGGTTTTGGACAAATAATATATTATTTTCATAAATAAAATTGTTTTTAAATTTTAGATGGGCTCTTACGCTTTCTGTTTCGTTTTATATTGTCTTAGTTAATTCCAATTAAGCATAGTAGTAAACTTATACTAAATTATAAAATCATGAAACAAATTCCCTTTATTTGAATAATTGAAGCACACATGATTAATTATATAAAATGCTATTTATTATAAAAATTATTTCAAAATCATACGGTACGGTAGTAGACAGATTATGAAAGTAAGCATAAATCACTGCTCATCGTCATCATCATAGGAGTTGTTGCTGTTGTTGTAATCTTAGATTGACAAAAGCTTAAATTAATTTAGTCCTTCGTCGCTCAATCACTCCAAGGAGGTGTGATAATGCTTTTCCGGGATGCTCTGATTGTACCGCTTGTGTCAAGTATGGCTCAAGTTTTGATAATACAGTACTGTTCTCTCCTAACAAGTTAATATAGCCAAGTCCTTCAAACATTATGTCAGTAAAGTGTTCTCTGCTCCATATATCCGTTTGCTTTGTAAACATTCTACATATTTGTCTAAGTATATCATTTATTTCAACTATTTATTACAATACACAACTCTTGTCTTAATGCATAGCCCTGTTCATCGCTGTCCATATTTTCTCGTGTATCTTGTTCCAAACGGTTTGTCACGTCCGCAGCGTACTCTTTTTAAAATTTTCCGAAATTAATTCAAAGTTTTTAATATAACGACTGAATTGAGTATCACAAACTTGTCTATTTAATCTGATTTATGAGAGTAGTAGCAGCAAAGTAGTAGTAGTAAATAAAATAAATATAAGGTAGCACGATTTGAATTAATTCCAAATGAAGCAGCTGTAGTAGTAGTAGCAGCAAAGTAGTAGTAATTAAATAATTGATATTGTACAACTAATTAGTATAACTATAAATAATTTATAACTACAGTATATAGCAAAACGCACAAATGCAACCGTTCACAGCTTGTGCTCAGAGCAGAATGAATTTAAGCTGCGAAAGTTTCTCTATTTATACTTTTTCAAATAATAATTATGGGGGAAATTTTTTAAATAAAAAAAATACTTTTAATATTTTTAAATTCATTATTATTTTTTTTAATTAGGGGGGGTCAAGAGTCATTATCAATTTATAGACGAGTCATAAATCTAATCATAATTGTGTGGAATCGACCCTTCCTATACTACTACTTTCCTTAAATATAGCTCTAAGAAGGGTGAATCAATGTGTTTTTCTAATTCCTTATCAATTCTTTAATATATCCATTTTGGAGAATAGACGCTTCATATTTACCAGTATCACGGCTATTTTTGCAGTGGATATTTTCATTGTTAGAATTTGCATTAGTTTCAATGAATTTCACAGTATATTTTTTAACTAAATCTATATATGTTTCAGTTTTAGTTTAAAAAATAAAATGATATATTACAAACAAATATAAAGTTACTCTTATTTAGTCAATTCCAAAATGAAAATAACCAACATTAATTTAAATCATTCCTTTTTAACTGATCATATTCCTAACAAAAACCAATGCTTTTATTGATTTCTAAATATCGTAAATTCATTTCGTAAATTTTCAAATTGATTCCCTAACTCCTTGTATAAAAGTGAATCAGACCATTATCATAAATAATAAATTTAAAACAAACAATTTCCTTCTAAAATTTTTAAAATTTAATCTGTCAAGCAAAAATACTAACATGTATATGTCTAGATGGACTATGTCCAATATAGCTTAATATACTATTACCGATTCATTGGAGAAAGGATCTGCAAAACAAAAAGTACTATTGATAAAAATAATAGAAAACATTTTTAATAAATCCATAATGTGAAACCCAAAACTAAACAATGAAACCTCAAATAAATAAAGCACACATAAATGGAAGAACAGATACTAAATTAGTACACCACTGTTACATAGTAACGATACATAATATGTATGTATATACATATTGAAGAAACTATTATTATTTGTAGAAGGCTGTTGAAATGTAATGTTATATAACTTTTGTATAAAGTGTAACCCTAAACCGACAATTTACGGTAAAGTATAATTATGTAATCGATAATGAGTTGATTATCTGATCTACTTTTTGAAATATATTACTATGAAGTATTTAAAATATGTAATATGTTTTACTAGTGTTTCTCAACTCATCTCTGTTTCCCACAATATTTAAAACTTACGAAAATTGCGCAAGTAAGTGGGGGAAGAGGAAGACAAGGGAGAAAAGGAAGGGTTAAAGGAGGGAAGAAGGAAAGTTGGAGAAGATAGGGGTTGAGGGTGGAGGGGAAGAGGACAGTGTAGGAGATCTGAGTTAGGGGGTTTGATGCATTGTAGAAATAAGCGATGTGCTCATGTTGGCAACTTATAAAAATTACACCCCAATGACGCGGAACTTACAAAACTTAATAAGTGACATTTTGAGCGAATAATTAAGTCTTGTTTAGACATACAGTAAAAGACAAATAAGACTGCAAAGTTATTTTAAATTATTGTAGGTATAGAAAGTCACATTTATAGTTATTGTCATGTAAGTATAGAAAGTGACACTTTAAATTATTGTAAGTATAAAATAATTTTTTTATTGTTTCGTAAGCTTAGGAAGTGAAATTTTAAGTTATTTTAAGTATAACAAGAAACTTTATAAAACCAGAATAGTAAAACAGAAAAACACATCATACAAAATAGAATTTATCTTTATTCCACTATAATTACAAAAAAAATTAATAAAAAATATAGCAAAAGTATAGTTAAAAGTTTATAACATTTCGGCGTGTTTGATATTGAAAATCTGTCTAGTTGATAGCCATCGTCGCCTCGAGCTAAACCTCTAAATCGAAGAAGTACAACAACTATAAACATAGTAAAGAAAATAATAAATTAGTTAATTTTAAAATAAATTATACTGGATTCAGGAACACTATATGATATGTTGTTCCGGATAAAAACAACGAGAATGATTCATATTATACAATTACTTTATTTTGGATTTTATTAAATCAATATTATCAAATTAAAATAATTAAAAAGATGTTTCACTAAGTTAAAATTTGAAACAGGCTTCATATGGTCAATAATGCAGATTTTATTTTAACCAATAGATTTTATAAATTAACACGTAATAATGCTATATATATACATAATTAGAAATGTAAAAATACATAGGCTATATGACAGGGTAAAACAAATATTAAGAGGTTGGAAATATCTGCGATACAATAAACGATGCAATTCTCAAAATGATAAATAACACAAATAAAATAAAAATGTACATATAAGAATTCAGCAAATAACTGTGATATGTAGAGCTAACACAATTTACGGTATATCATTTCTTTTGAGGTATTAGCAACACCGTTTTGCCATTTTAGCTAATCATAATATTATTATGTATTATTCTTAAAGTATAAGAAATGTCTAACTTAATATTATTAATTTATTAATGGTTATTTTATTAACAACATATGTCAACAAACATGATTTTGGAAGGTACAAATTTAATTCAGGTATAACAATCATAATACAAATACATCCAAGGTGATAAAAAATACATATACTCACAGTTTTGTAAATCTTCGGGAGCGGTCTTTCTAAGTCCAATGTAGCACAGAAGTTCCTTCTTCAGAAGATTATTCTCAATCAAGTTGTCTCTATGTAGAGTTCAGTTTCTTCTAGATCGATTACTAAGACACTCCTCAAGAAACTGCAAGATATTGAGATGTAAAATAAAAGTGTTGAAGTGATACATAGGTAGTAGTTTTTATAATTTAAAAAAGATATTTAAAAATGATTTAATTATTTAATTATTATACATATGTAACAT
This sequence comes from Coelogynopora nodosa, assembly GCA_034780555.1. NCBI lineage: Eukaryota > Metazoa > Platyhelminthes > Proseriata > Coelogynoporidae > Coelogynopora > Coelogynopora nodosa. The sequence goes on from JAUZND010091768.1 coordinate 6,373, forward strand.
TATTTGAAAATAGTTCTGCGGTGTATAAATTAGCTCTGAAAACGTTGATTAAAATTTCTACGTGAAGGCTACTGCATGTATTATGGCTGCAAATTACTAATAACAATCAATAACAATCACAAAAATTTGAAAATCCGCGTAACAATTTAGGTACAATGCCAATAGGTATAGAGGCTATATATATATATTTATACATATACATAGTGGTTAAAAATATAATTTTAATTCGTTTTTATACGCCCTTGTGCATGTACTAAGTTTTAATATAAACGATATATAAAAATGAGATGAAAATGTAATACATTTGTTGTACATTTGTAATACATTTTGTAATACTAAATTAATAGACTAATTGTAGTATATGCCAAGAGTTATAGTAAAGTAATAAAATTAAACGTGCTTTATTAAAATTGATTCGAAATATTTCGCCGTTTTTCAAAAGTATGTATGAATCCAATCTTTTTAATAATTGCACTGATTTAGTCAAAGCGAACATCATTTTTGAATAACAATCAATTTAGATATATATATAATGAGAATTGATTTTACTGAAATCATACATAATAGTGAAATGCACAACGGTTAAACTGACAATATCAAAATAATAAGTTTACATACCTGAATTACTTGAAATATTTTCAACTTCTTGTCCGTATTATATTTTATAATCATGCCACAACACAATAAAATAAATCCAATCAAATAACGCAGCAACAACAGACCACAACCAACACTTGCGCAGAAAACTGCGAACTAAATTCAACACAAATATTATAATCTTAAAAGGAAATAAATTGCTTGGCTTGTCTAACCAATGAAATTTAGATACTGTCGTATAAATATATCGTAAATACCTATTTCAATTTATATGGATACCGTTAACTGATCGATTAAATATATAGCAAGAAGTATGCAGAGAGCGTTCGTATTTGGGTCGATAGAATTAGCCTGGTGACATATAATCACATCACTATTATTTCATTATGTACTTATTTCTGTTATATTTGGTAGTAATTAATTAAGGATACATATGTAAATCGCAATCAATTAATTAAATAAACGTTTTTTCAATATCATTATGTATTATATTTTCAACGATATTTGTAAGATTATTCATTGTAAATCGTACTAAAAATTATAAAAAGTGTTACTTTTTATTTTCAGTTATAAACAACACATTAATTGGATAAAGAGTATGGTCACCGGTTAAGTTCTATATTATTTTATAAAGTAATGGACGTGTACATCCGTTTCTTCCTTATTCCACAATTGAAATAAATATTGTGACGATTGATACACTTTCTAAACTATTTGTGTCAACTGACACATTCCAAGAGGTTTATGTTAGTTAATACTACTTTATTTTGATTTTGTGCCATTCTCGACACGAATATAATTGTTCCCAAACATGTCGATCAAAAACAAGCAGTCAAACCGTTATCGAGATCGGTATGAGAAGTGAAAATGTCAATAATGATACACTGTTTAAAGCTATGTTATATGTAATTTTAAAGAATTTTTTACCAGCATAATGTAAATAATTATTAATGCTGTATAAATATGTATTTATGTAAACATGTACTTATAAGATAAATTGTAAGTATTGCTATTAAGGACAATTTGGTTGGTGTTTTAAATAAGTATTATTTGCAATCTGGTCGCCTGTAGGGAGACTATGGTATCTGATGATAGCTTAATAGCTCGAAACCGGTAGTGCTTTGTTTATATGTTGTTTTTACAGGCTCAACGCTTAGTGCTAACTCATTTCATCATAATCTTGTTCCGTCGAGTCGTGAGCGACCCCTGGTGACGTTCATAGTGAGTCTTCTCCAGGAATTTCGGTCTCTGACCATACTGGAGGTGTTGTAGAGAGAGGAATTGGTATAATTGGTGATGGTATCCAGCAGTCTCGTCGTTGGTCTGCCTCTACCCCTTGCGCCTTCCATTACGCCGTACATAATATCTTTCTCAAGAGAGCCATCCGCCCGCGAGATGTGGCCAAAATAGCTAAGAGTGTTTTTGACCTGCATAGCTTCAAGCGTGAGTTTTGGTCTGATTTTGTCGACAACCCATTTGTTAGTTATCCTGTCTCGCCAGGTAATCTTTAGGATTCTGCGCCAGCACCACAATTCAAATGAGTCTATCTTTCTTCTTTCCTCGACTCTAACCGTCCACGATTCTGCTCCATAAAGAACAATGGGGAAAACTAACGAGTTGACTATTCTTGCTTTAGTTAGGGTTCCGATGCCATGGTATTTCCAGATTTTGTCCAGTCCTCCCATGGCTGCTTTGCCTAGAGCTATACGTCTGTGAATTTCCTGCTTGCAGGAGCTATTGTTGGTGATCAAGGCGCCTAAGAAGGTGAACTTGTCTAGAACTTCGATTCTTTCGTTGTCCATTGTAACTACTCCAATGTTGCCATTTGTCATAATCTTGGTTTTCTTCACATTCAGATATAGACCGGCTTCTTCCCCACCTACTTTAATTCTGTTGATGAGAAGCTTCAGTTCTTCTTCAGTGCCAGAGAATAGAGTGGTGTCATCTGCGTACCTGAGGTTAGAAACTAGCCTACCACCGACTCGGTAATAGTAATAGTAATAATTAATAGTAATAATAATAATAATTATTATTAATAATAATTAATAATAATGTAATAGTAATAGTACAGAAGCAAATACACAATTAGGCCATTTCTTCTGTTCAATGAAGTATAATATCAAAGAAATTGTCAACAAGTTTGAACAAACCAGTTCTGTCAAAGATGCTCCTCGATGTGAATGGCCACTATATGTTACTACAAATGAGAAAGAAGATGAGTTAGTTAACAGTTTGCAACGTAACCCTCCGAAATCAACTCGTAGACTTGGCTAAGCTAGACTATGTCAGAAAAGTGTAGTAAATTTATTGAAAAAGAAGAGATTAATGCAATATCTACAAAGCCTTGTTGATGCCTTACATGACGCAGATGAATACAGACGAGTACAGTATGCAGAAGAACTACAAAAAGGTATTCACAACTGTGTCGATTGGGTAATTGAGAATCACCATGTCACATTAGAGAAGGATCTTCCAGGTATTACTATTTTGGCGGCAGTTTTTAGCTGGATGACTGGTCCATTTGTCTTTGAGGACACAAGCAAACAATTATCTTGATATCTTACAGATTCTGTTTAATACATAAATGCAAAATCGACATCATGTTCGTGATATTTACTTCCAACAAGACGGTGCATAATCCATCGCATTTTGTCCGATGTGTAAGTAAGTGGTTAGACGAGACATTTGAATACAATTGGATTGGACACAAAAGGTCTTTCGAATATCCTGCGAGATCACCTGATTTAATTCCCTTGAATATTTTTTGGGATGGTGGGACAACACAGAGATGTTATAACAAATATAATTGCCATGATTGATAAAAATATTTCCGGCAGGTTTGTCCAGAATTGTAGCCAACAGACTTCTGAAGTGTAATAAGCATCACGGTGAAAACTTAGAACATTATGAGTAAACTTCATGTATGACTTTTTATAATATTGTACTTGTTCATGTTCGTATTAATAAAATTGGTATCAGCAAAAATTTGGGCGTAACTTTTGATTCACACTGTATATTAAGTAAAATGTGTAAAAAGAGAAAATATGTTTATATAACCAAAAATGTGCCATTAAACCTTTACTAATATTTACTACCAATCATTTTGCACAGGAACAAGATGTGATAATTGTTTAAAATATGAAATGATGCATTTTATGTATATTTTATTTATTCTTTTCGCGCATTTTCCCCATTTTTACCTAAGACAATCAACAGTAGTTTTGGATCATAATATATTTTTATTTTGATAATCATCATCACTAAAAAAAAATTTTTTTTAAGTGAAATTAAAAGAAGCAACCAATATACACTTGGTAAAAGAGATAAAGGTACAATAAGGGAAGCCATCTTCTCTCAACGTGGAAAGATGCAAACATGCCGTGTTTGCATAATCCAATTTCCTGTTCATGAGTATCATTTCTAATAGTCTCGTGATAAGTAACTCCAAGAGTGAATCGAGCTAGCGCTCTGCGTCTCTGTTTGAGCCGTATAAATCAGCGCAAATCCCCTCAAGACCTTATAGTAGTACCGGCTCTACTACCGACCTGAAGAGCTTTATCTTTGATGACTAGTTTACAGAGGAGTGGAGCAGGCGTGGTAGCTTGTCGGCCGCTATTCAAGTTGACGTTTCCTAAGCGTGTATTGCATCGTTTGCTTTAATCAATTTTCTTCCAAAGTATGTGAAGTAGTTAACTTCCTTGGGTGTATCACTAAAAGTCAGAGTCATTACAAGGGATGAGCACTGATCTTCAGGCCAACCTTGTTTGCTTCATTAAAGAGTCTGTTGACAGTGCGTTGCGAGACTTCGATAATGTCTTTAAATAAAACGTGTTGTCGGCAAAGGCCATGTTGATAAGTATAGACCGCAGGATTCTCCATCATCGGACGGACAGAGTACCCAATTAACTGGCGTCTCTAAGAATGGCATCCAGGATGACGAAAAAGTGAAAAAGAGCAAGCATAACTCCTGATATTATAATAAATGGTTCGCTGACATCCTGTCCCATCCCTAAGTGAGCTGTCGTCGTATTGTAGAGAAACTTTATGTATCTGAAAAGTCTATCCCGTGCGCCATGATATTAAAGGCATTGGGTAATCACAGATATTGAAACTGAGTCAAAACTTTTCGAAAATTAATGAAACAATGGACAAACTTTGTTTGTGTATCCGTCAATTATTGACAACTATTCTGAGAGCTGCCAACTGCTAAGCGGTGTATCTGGTGCATCCGTCAGTCATTGATAACTATTCTTAAAGCCACCAATTGCTGAGCGATGTATCTCCTGTGCAGAAAGCAGGATTTCAATAGTAATAAGAGTTGGACGATCATAGACCGAACGCGATTCAACAACATGCGATTGTTCAGTTTTGCTATTAATCACATTAATGATATTTAGCGTTGCATGTTAAAGTTTGTGGAAGGTCCATTTACTAGGTGCGTTGCCATGTGGTTGAGTGATTACTGAGTGATGATTAATTATTCGTGCGACATGTTCTAATAACGTTTGAAGAGCTCGAACTGGTATCTTACCTGGTCTAGGTAGACCACCATGGGTAGACATCCCCTGGCGCACTTCTTGGAAGGTGAAAGGCGATAGAAGACAAATATCTGCAGCTGTAAACTCTGAATATTGTGGATTATTATAGTAGGGCGAAAATATATAGGGTGCGATATATAGTGATTCTCAACTTTCCGAATGTGGATTTCTATTTACAATGAGGCAACAGTAGCATGAGGGCGACCTCTGTAATTTGAGTCGTCGTTGATATTGCTCAATGTCGCTTAATTCTGACGAAATTTATTCGTCGAAACTAAGTGAAAGATCGTGTATGCATTTTCCTACAGTGAGTTTGTTGGCAGATTCTAGACTGAATGCTGCTTTTTTGGCTCTTTACTATCGTGTCATAATTTGATTCACATGCTCTGAAGAGCACCTCGAATGTATCATACCAGGGGGTTATCCATTCAGACGCTTTCTGTTCTGCAAGGTTGGTGCCGTGGGAGAAAAATAACAGCTTATCGTATGGCGATTTTTAGTTTTTCTGTTTTTTCAATGAAGTGTTTAAATACTTCTCATTGAAACGTGTTTATGTATGCATGTTTCACGTTTGTATAACTATTTGAAACTTGAAAAAATCAAGGGAGTGGTCACTTCGTTTTGTGTCGAATGCCTTATTGTTTTAACTCGTTTTACCATTTGATGTGTGGTCATGCAAGTCATCACACAATCTAAGCGATTGATTCGGTCGTTGATTGCGTGGAATAGAGTTTTCAGGTTTTAAGTTGACAAGGAACTTGTAATTGAAAATATTAGTAGTTTTTGTGAGTTAGTGTTCTCAATGCCACTAACATGACTTGTCACAAGTTACCTATCACTGACAAGAACTTTGTTCATATCACATGCAATATTAAGCATAACCTACGAGGAACTACGAAGCATTACCTTACGGGATTTCGTTGCATATAGTGGTGAGAGTCGAGTAAACGCCATCAGTTACAGCGGAATTAGCCTTAGTCGCCAGGGCAATGAGTAAATTTAACAGTTTAATAGTCATTGTGAAATTTGAGGGTTAAGATGAATATCCAGAACATGCGGCAAGACCTTTGAAGAGATTTAATTTAATACACATGAATCTCCTAAACAATTGTGCTATTTTCTGGCATGTACTAATTATCCAGTTTTTGCTCATAAGAAACCTCACTATTACAGAATGAAAAACTAACTATTGATTATATGGAAATTTAACTATCTCTTGTACAAATAGTATTTTTATATTACCATTTCTCTTTTATACACATCTATGTAATATATGGGAGTAGTAGGAGTGCAAATAGTAATAATATGAGTGATAATAGTAATAGTATGAGTGCTAATAGTAATAGTATGAGTGCTAATAGTACAAGTAGGAGTGCTAATAGTAATAGTATGAATGCTAATAATAATAATATAAGTGCTAATAATAATAGTAGGAGTGCTAATAGTAATAGTATGAGTTCTATTAGTAATAGTGTAAGTGCTAATAGTATAAGTAGGAGTGCTAATAGTAATAGTAGGAATGCTAATAGTAATAATATAAGTGCTAATAATAATAGTAGGAGTGATAATAGTAATAGTATGAGTTCTATTTGTAATTATAGGATCAATAATAATAGTAGAAGTGCTAATAGTAATACTATGAGTGCTAATAGTAATAGTATGAGTGCTAATAGTAATTATAGGATCAATAATAATAGTAGAAGTGCTAATAGTAATACTATGAGTGATAATAGTAATACTCTGAGTGCTAATAGTAATACTATGAGTGCTAATAGTAATAGTATGAGTGTTAATAGTAATAATAGGAATGCTAATAGTAACAGTAGGAGTACTAATAGTAATATTATGAGTTCTAATAGTAATAGTAGGAGTGCTAATAGTAATAGTAGGAGCGGTAATAGTAATAGTAGGAGCGGTAATAGTAATAGTAGGAATGCTAATAGTAATAGCAGAAGTGATAATAGTAAGAGTAGGGGTGTTAATAGTTACATTAATTATAATGGTTTTTAACTTATATAATACGACAATAGGAAGAGGAAAAGTAAAAATACCTTCAAAACAATTAAAATAAATGTAATAGTTTATTAAATTCTGATTCTCGCGAACATCTGCCCTCATAACAATGACAGTAGCGGTTTTGCTGTCCAGTGATAATTGGCTATAGCGTAGTATGAGCACATTATCTTATTTGAAATTTCCTAGTAACAACGTATTTTCCGTAGTTAAATAAATATAAAGTGATGAATTAAATAGTCGTACTTAAATTTAACGGTCAAGACACTTTCATGAATTCCTGTATTTAAAATGACTCACCCAATTATTATAGCAATTATTCATCTTTATTTTTTTTGGTATAACAATTTATACATTTATATAAAATTTATATAGCAATTATTCTCCAATATTAAGAATCGAAAGATCTATGATTGAAATTAATGCTGCATCTCTGAAGCAAGTGGATATCATCACCTTTCTTCCAAATTATTGATACATTAACCTTAAATGATTTTTTTAAAATTTGTATAAAAAATTAATTCGTTCAGTTTCTTTTTTGTAAAAAGACGTCACTAATAATATAGAGGATGAAAGACTAATCTATTAGGATATTTCGTTATGATATAATAATATATTAAAACTCAATTATACTAGTTTAGTTGTAAAGACACCGCATATTCTTCATCATTGATATTGTATGTAGCAGCCTTAGAAAAGCTATCTGCGCCTGAAAATAATTAAAGTTTGTTATAGCCCTTTTTTCACTGAATTTAACTAATAAAAATTATTCTATATCTATATATATCGATAAATATAAAACATAAGATAGAAATATAATAATATAATATATAGGTAACACAACAAATTTATAGTGGAAAAGGAAATAAATCCGTTCTAAATGATGTATTAATTTATCCGGTTTAGTATAATATATGATTGTAGATCATGGAATATAATATGACGTTTGGGTGCTAAGATTACTAGACTTACGTTTGGAACAAATTATATAATATATCACCTTTTGACACGATATTAGTTGATATTCTCCAGTGTTCGTCTGTGTTCGCTATAGTGAACGATGTATATATTTTTTGCAATTTCTAGCCTCTGTTGTCGCATGGCAGGAATAGATCTGGTGTAATTTTTAACAATATTTTTAGACTGTCTAGTCGACGGTTCTCTGGTTCAATCAGAATGGCTCATGACCATAATACATAGTTAACCTACACTATAGTAACCTCCTCTAAATGTTTCCTAAATATCCAGTGCTTCAAGGATGCTCTTATTTGACCGCTTTTATGTACGGTTTATACGGAGAAGAATATATTTACTATTGTTATCCAGCTTTTTTTCTCCCTTTTCGATGTCCTCTCAATGGTCTTCAATTTCCTCTCAATGTCCTCCCGATGTCCTCTCAATGCCCTCCCGATGTCCTCTCAATGTCCTCTCAATGTCCTCTCAATGTCCTCTCAATGTACTCTTAATGTCCTCTCAATGTACTCTTAATGTCCTCTCAATGTACTCTTAATGTACTCTCAATGTACTCTTAATTTCCTCTCAAT
>JAUZND010091769.1:0-15062 GCA_034780555.1 Coelogynopora nodosa
AAAAAGGGCACTAAGGAAGGTTTCCTTTTTTGAGGAGGCACGTGCCTCAGGTGCCTCAATGCTGGGTACGGCACTGTATTTATAGACTGTCCTCCATGCCACTTCCCTGCAAGCTTCATTTTATGATATTTATTTAATTATAAATAAAAAGGAATTATTGTGTTTAAATTTCAATGGGCAATTTCATATTCTAGGAAGTGATTTCTGTTTTCGGTCGAAGTCAAATGTCTTCTTCTAAATGTATATGTTTGGTTATTTTAGTATATCACAATACTGTTATGATGTAATAATAAATCCTCATATTCCATAAATCATAACATTCCAACTTCAATTTGTTATGTTTTCTGAATTTGTTAGAGACTTTCTGGCTTACATGGTTTCGTTTTTTTTAATGTTTTTCGAGTGTTTAAAATTGGTAGATGTTTTAGAAATATAGTACTATGTCATTTTATATATGTCATTACATATGTCATTTTGTTGTATTTTGTTTAGTTTCCGTTGTTTAATTTGTTGATTTACTTCTTTATATGGTATATCTATATATGTATCTTAGTTTTAAATAGGGCTGTCTAACTTATTACACAAAGAACAATTACCATATATTAAAATAGTTAAACAAATATTAGGAAACATTTATTTTAATCAATTTAATAAGTTAATGCAATTTCTTTTTTGGAAAGCGCATGTTTTTGATGCTTTAGAAAAATGATTAAACGAATGTCTAACACCCTGTCAAACATGACTGTCGAAGGATTTGTGTTTGATATCTCACATTCAATATACAAAAGTAAAACATCCTTAATTAAATTTTATTTAACTTAAATAGATCTAAACACATTTAATTGCAATTAATATATCTAGAGCAACATCTAAAAAGATAAATAAATTATTCTAATCTACTAAATATAAGCTAACAATTAAAAAATTATAATCAGTAAAAAACGAATGCAATAAATATTATTTGAAAAATATAAATATATACATAAATAATTATTATAAATATGATTAAATATAGTTTTTAGATGATTATATAACTAACAAAATTGTGAACCAAAATCTTCCTCTTCAAATAACTTAACCATTTTCTGTTAGCATTATCGTCCATTAGTATTTTTATGGTGTCACATTTTGTTGCATATTCTAAATAAAACACTAATTAGTATAAATATAATGATAGCCTTATTTATAATTTCAATTTTAATGCTTTTCTAAACAAGTCTGAGGCTTATTATATGATTTTATACCATCCTGACCAGTAGTTATAGAATAAGGGAAGTGTGACGGTAGCGCGCTATCAAACCGGTTAAATACTCCGCTGAGGGTCCTAAGTTCCTCCCGCACCTTATTAATGTTTTACTGTATCTCTTTAAAGTCTGCTTCTATTTTTGGTCCGTTTTGTTTTTTTGTCCTGGATGATGGCTTTAGTTAACATATAACCACTACAGGCATGACTTAACATCCTCTCATTTCCTAGGTGTCAAGTGCATCTTGTATTCATCTTTCTATGTCCACAGGCTTGGTTTCTGTGTGTATAATTGACTGCCCATAGTTTATTAGTAAGTTACATCATACATTATTGGATTTTAGCATATTAATGCCAACTAAATTAAACTAAGGGATTATAATCAAGATTACATTTAGGATGTCCATATGAAAAAGATGTTCGCTCCGCTCTGTTATAAAAACCCTGTTTGCCAGTTTTGTTATATCTTAATTAAACTTGACGCCACAAAACACTGTCATTTATAGTTTTCAATTCAGTATAATATAACTAATGCAACACATCGATCTGTATTCTATAACAATAGCAGTGTGCGCCCGAACAGTTCTCGAGCGATCTATATTGTAAAAGTCAATTAATACTTTAATTTAGAATCGAACAAAGAGCGCACATAAATTCCCGATGTAGATTTTTTTTCTAGTAATACTATAATAACAGAATCAGATGTCACGGAAAGATAACAAACGGCAAGCCCTGTCTGAGATCTGAAATAAACTGTCACTTTACCGTGTGTTGATTATTATTTTTTTGATGTAAAATTTATCCTTTTTTCTGTGTTTTGTTCCTGTTCGTCTTCCCTATTTATTTGTATACCGAAAAAAACAACAAAAAAACTGCCAATTATTGGGTTTGTGGTTATAAATAATAAATCAATAAAGGATGATAATTTTTATATTTTGTTTTCTTCCCCGATCCATGTGTGTATAGGCTAGTCTAGTAGTGACCCTAATTATTAACTATCATATATGTGAGTGAAACAACAATTATTGCCCTCTATAAAATGAGTAATTATTTCGTTTACATTATGTACATGAAAGTATGTTTCTCCATTTTAAAATTAATTCGAAGTATCCGGTACATTAATATACGCATTACTTGTGATGTATATATATATAAATTGCCTCCTCAGCAGACATTACATAAATTTTATCAAAATGAAACTGTGACTTATTGGTGTACCTCTATAATAGTTTATTTTTTTACTATTAAAAAAAATGTTGTCCACATCTAAAATAAATTGATTGACTTTTTAATAAATTATATAGATTGTCTCAACCATGTATAATCAATTCACTTATAATTATCACTATGCTCAGACTGTCACCTTTTAAACATAAATTTTTTCCCTAAAACACGAAAAGGGTGGTATGAACAAAACACAACTGCGCCTAAGAACACAATTAAATACGCATTTTAACCAACAACCATCACTCGGACTTACTTCCTGCTTTGCTTTGGAAGAAGAAAGTAAAGATTTTGAAGAAGAATTAAACTCCCCCTTTTTCTGCCATTGCCTATATATGTGTGGTGTTGAACCCTTTCCATTCCGATTAATTGGTTGAGGCAAAAGGCAAAATTTGTTGAAAATGGAACTTCTCACTCAATTCTTCGAGTTGTGTGTATTCACCCCCTCCCCCCCTCCCCTCCTTTTTCCCATCCATGTTCTGCCAGTTTTAATTTAATTTTTAAGATTGCTTTGCAACTACCCGGGGTAGATAAACGGACATATATAAATTAAATCAACCCAAAATATATGCTATACTTTCCCTGTTGAAGAAACGACACTCGTCTTAACAAATGAGATTAAAATTGGTTTAGTATAACCAACCCCAAAGGGATGAGAGTAATGTTGAAAAATAGTTTTTTAGTTTTTAAAAGCGGCGTTTTCGATATTTTCTTGTAACAAACTGTAATAGTGGTGTTCCAATGTTATCGCAGTTTAAGGAACACCAAAAAAACATCGAGTGAATAAACAACACTAAAAAAACTTTAAAAAACGAAAGAAAACATACAGAAAATAGATTGAGCGACCATTGTTGTTGTAAAATTGATTTGAATTTGAGATTGAAATTGGAAATGGGAGAGAAAACGATTGCTAAAAATAATGTTTTAGGACTCTAAAGATGAAATTATTGACAATGAGTTACGAGGGGGGAAAACAGCGCACTCTTAAATAAGTAAAAAAGTAAATTATTGAAATATACATAATACAAGTAAAGTCAACAAGGGTAGGAAAACGTATAATTCATTCAAATTAAAAAAGCAGAGTTAAAAACAAGGATAAACAAGGTTTCTGAAAAACTTAAATTTTTGACTCGCGGGAAAATACCTAAGATTGAGACTATCAATACTACGTTTTGAGGCTCGAACTTAAGATGTACAACGTATTATTGTGCAGTTATAGAAATGGTGTATTCATTTTGCCTATTCAATAACAAAATGGTGGACTGTTTATAATTATTATATGATTAATCAACTATCATGTGGAATAAAAAATCGTAATGATCTCTTAATATCCTTTATTTGGCTGATTTGTGCGACTTATGTTATTTCAAATATATTTACCATCTATAAAAGTACATTGGAACATGGTACATGTCGTATATGTACTCTACGATATTTATATATAACGAAGAACCTAATACATCTATTTTATATTTAATCTAAATTTTCAGAACAGTTGCTATCACATGTGTTTATTATAATAGACGAAATATTCTTCATGGATTTGTGAGTCATCTTCGTTTCAATTGTAGAACAGGTAGCTTACTGCCGAAGCAAAGACGAAATCTCAGTTGAATACTGATGAAGATTTTGTTTTGACTATGTCCCAGGCCTCCCGAGAGTCAGTTTATAAAATCGTATATCGCTTTCTGAAGAGCAACACCAATATATAATAAGACGAACTTCAACAACGCCACACATGTCCTGCTGGTAGTAGTTATTCTCATATTTAATCTTCATTTATAGTATTCCCTGGACTTAAGTATTTCTCCTGTAACAATAGTTGCAGCTGCTTTTTGTCGAGGCCTCCTCTCAAGGTGTAACAATGCGTTGTGTTCAAAAGTGTACATGTTTATAAATACGAGTATTAATACCAGAGACACGTCATGTATGGCATCAGCAGAGTGATATATAGTCCCGTCTTCATGTTTAGTAGAACATTGGAAAGGGGTGCGTATCCTAGGCGATATATTTTAGGGCATATATATATATATAGCGGAAATGATGTCTCTTGTCGATATGAAACACTGAATTTAACAAGTTTAATACACTGCTGCTACATATATAGGCCTATATGACAGCTCAGTCAGAAGTGGCAACAGGTACGCTTAGAACTTCTCGTATTTCAGTTTGTAAAGAAGAAGGCTTCTTTTTTTTGAGAGAAAGGGAAGAAAGACTGTTTTCATAGGTAAACACATAAATCTGTTAATAATTTATTTTTCATGCAGGAAGATAATACCATATATTTGCATGCGCAAAAGAACCGCCGGTGTTGTTAACGTGTTATGAAGTTAATGAGTAAATAAAGGAATACCACTTCTATGAAGAACATTGTTGTTGACTCACTATTTTTCGGCGTATAATTATTTTAAAATTATATATGTATATAACTTATTGTTTTTGTTTATAATTTTTAATTGAAATTTTTGTCACTTTAGGAGTTGTAATATAAATATTAATAAATTTTAAAAAAATGAACACACATTTTACACATACAAACGCATTCGTGTTTTATTCTCGTATATTGATGTCGTGAGAAATATACTGCTAAATGTTTCAATTAACAAACGGAAAACGTTTATTAATAACTCATTAAAAACATTGGCAGAAACACGAGCACTTTATTTTTTTTAATTATACATTTCGCTAAAAATATATTACGATAATAATATTTTCATGAGTCAGTTACATATTATATTTAAATTACAATTTTTTTAAAAATATTTTTTGTGTTATATTGTATATATATATACTGTATATATATTTTGTTCACTTGCTTTTGACAAAAAATTGTTTTTGAGTAACACACTATTAAATTGCTCTTCAAATATTGAACACCACAAAAATATATTTTAATGGAATCAAGACAATAAAGAATAGTCCCATTTTCCACTTCTAACCGATTTTAACAATTTTAAAGGACATTTTTTAATATAATCACGTAATTTGTATTATTCGAAAGCTTAAATAATTGCCAAAAAATGTTACCAATACAGGAACATTATTTTGAAAAAAGATCTACTATATACTAATTCAAATTAAAGAAATGACAATTATTTATAAAACAATTTTTTTATTATAAAAATCACGTTTTACAAATTTGCCAGTTTTACATCTTAATAGGATTTTGGAGTCGTTTTTTAATAATAAAACATATACTATAAAAGGTATATTATATTCTTCTCAATCGTAAATACTAAAATAACAGAATAAATATATATTTTCAAACAAATAGAGAACATATTATTACTTTTTTGTTGGACAATTTTTAATTGGATTTTTTTAAAATTAAACGCAATTGATTAATTATATTATACAAATGTATCAACTATTTTTAATTGACCTTTAAATATTTTTCTATTTTTGATATATATATTTTGAGAATATTAATCTGAGCTTTATACGTTCAATTCATTATAATTGATTTATATATATCTTTTAAATATTGATTTCTTCAACTACAAAAATGGTCAACAGCTTATTTTATGTATACATTTGTATATTGATTTTTATTCTTTTGGAAATAAGAAAATTGGAAATTTGTTCATTAAATTACATATTTTTTAATGTGGTGAACAACTTTTATAATACGACTCTTTGTTTGTATATATTTATAGACATTTTATATTAAAATAAAATTCGATGAATTAATCGTTGTTTTCTCAATCAATGGACACATTTATATTTTATAGACAAACTCAAACATTTAGGAAAATATAGTTTATTGTTACTCACTTGAAATGTCCTTTACATTAGAGTAAATGATTTGGGTAATCTTGTAAAATGCCACAATAGCTATACAGTATAAAGGCACGGTTTAAAGATAAATCGCACATTTAAATATTACAAAAAAATGTTTAAGAATTAAAAACATGTTAAACATAGCAAACTGTTAGATTATTTAATTCACACTACAAATATAGATTTCAAATTAAAAACAGCAGGCACAGTGGTGGTAATAAATAAATATTTAAATAAATAAATGTATAAATATTATTGCTCGCATTTTATCAGAAAAAAACAAATTAAAAATTATTTACTGCTTCCAACCATATCAACTTTTCCTAAAAAATGTTTAATAACGTATCACATATAATTAGTCCAATATATGTTTATGATTTTAAACACAAATATTATTTATTGCATTTCTTCATTTATTAATACAATTTGGTTTTGATTTGATTTTACCTGAGATGATTTGTAACAAAATTAACAATTTGTTTACAGTATATTATACTATATTTATAAAATGGGATATTGTTATCCCATGATGTAATTAATCTCATTAAAAAGTAAAATTATTAATGTATTTAAATCGTACATTTTGGCATATTCATATTTAATCGTCTAAAGTAGCTTTTATAATACAAAAGCATTGCTAAATAACGCTATATTTTGCAGTGCCACAAAATAGAAAGCAATGACATATAATAAATCCACATTTTTTCTAACAGCAGTTTTTCAGAAAATAACGTTTGAAAGTGCAGAAAACGTTGATGATAACGATATTCATTGGATTTAGCGATTGAGTAAGAATACAGAGTAGCAATGATTTTATCTTTATTTATGAGAGATTGATTATTCAAATTCTATAATGTGAGTCCAATGAAACAAAAAATAGATTTCTCCGTTTGTTGATTTCGAAAAAAATGAGGAGAGGGCTGGGCAAAAACGGCCCCCCTCTCTCTAGTATATGGATGGGTTTAAGCAAAAACATGTTTAACATATCCTGGGCGAACCTACCTAGGCTAATGATACTCTATAACAGTAACAATTTTGTGTAAACCTTAATGATAACAATAAATCTATTTCAATGGTATCATGGGTTTCACATTGTTTAGTTAATATAAAAAAGGAATCCCCTCAAGATATGGATATCTATATAATACAGTACGTAAGCTTGCATTGTACGAGTAACGCGTTTAGTGGTGTTCAGATTACAACTATAAAACACCAAAGCTAAAGAAATTGAGCTTTTCAAGTTGTAGAGTTTGCTAAATAATAACAGAAGCACGTTATCCATTTTACGGAAAATATCTATATCTTTTATGTTAATAAGTGTTACAGTAAAATACATGAAAATGTAGAATATTTGAAGGTAATATTTTATAAAATCCTGTGCACAGTGTGAAATGCACAAACACGCGTATAGTAATATTACAACTATTAATGGTAACAGGTAAAAATATCTTGATTCTTCCAAAGACTGCCTTTTATGTCATTTACTCGGTGCTGTTCATTATAAAGAATATTAAGGTGATATATGTTGTGTTACTCCCTCACGTACAGCCTTACTTATTTCTATTTTACTTAAAATTTTATATTTATTTCTATTTCCTTTTTTCTGTTCTGATCACCATTTTCATAAAGAAAAACTTGGAGATACAGCGAAACACTTGCTTGGTTGTCGTTATTATGTAGAGATCTGAACCTGCTACCTTTACTCACAATCATCGCGCTCATTTATCCGACTATAAGCTATTTCAACCTCAACAGTTGTTTATTAAATTTTTATTTTTTAACTTTAACAGATTAAAATTTGTTTATTTTATAATAAATATATATATTTGTATAGTTTAGTTCTGTTGATACTTATTTTGTAACATAAAAATAACTTTGAATTAAATTAAACTCAGGAAATGGTTCTACAACTATTTTCACATTAATAGATATGGCTTTTAAATTATTGAACCGAAATACAATTGAATTGTTTATAACTTTAATGTAAATGTAACTGTTATAAAGTTATACTAAACTATTGATAATCTTTACTAAATAATTGAAATAATAATTTTAATGTTTTTTGTATTCATTTTTGAACACATTCCCATTTTTTTTAAAACAATTGAATAAATTTTAATAGATGACAAAAAAGCACTACTATGATTTAGTTCCACTTTGCTACTATTTAACATTAAGTTTTTTTTATCTTTACAATACAATTTAATGGAGAATATAATATTTATTTCGTTATCTTAATGTTAATATCGTTGCCCTAATGTTAATATCGTTATATTAATGTTAATATCGTTATATTAATGTTAATATCGTTATATTAATGTTAATATCGTTATATTAATGTTATTATCTTATATTAATGTTAATATCGTTATATTAATGTTAATATCGTCTTAATAATGTTAATATCGTTATCTTTATGTTAATATTGTTACTTTAATGTTAATATCGTTATCTTAATGTTAATATCGTCTTCTTAATGTTAATATTGTTACCTTAATGTCAATATCGTTATCTAAATGTTAATATCGTTATCTGAATGTTAATATTGTTATCTTAATGTTAATATCGTTACCTTAATGTTAATATCGTTATCTTAATGTTAATATTGTTATATTAATGTCAATATCGTCTTCTTAATGTTAATATTGTTATATTAATGTTAATATCGTTATATTAATGTCAATATCGTTATATTAATGTCAATATCGTTATATTAATGTTAATATCTTTATATTAATGTTAATATCTTAATATTAATTATAATATCGTTATATTGATGTTTATATCATGATTTGAATATTTATATCATGATCTGTATATGTATCTCATGATCTGCATGTTAATCTCGTGATATTAATTAATTAATTAATTTTTTATTTAATTTTAATTAATTAATTATTTTTTAATTATTTATTTAATTGGAAACCCTCATGGGTTTAATGATACAAATTGTATGGGATTCTGAACAAATTCTGAAGAGTTGCTATACACTCGACAGACACAGCTGTCTGCCAGGGAGAAATGAGGTACACTGCTGGGATTCGAACCCGCTACTTTCACACTTAATCACCAGCGCCTTAACCAACTGAGCTAACTCACCCCCAATGCATTGTTTCATGCAATTATCCATTGTTTCATGCAATGATCCATTTTTTCATGTTATTCATTAAACAATAATGATAATTATAGCAGTTTTTTTAATTGTCTAAATATCGACTGCTTTGTTTATAATTTGAAATGTGCACCTGATATTTGCCTGATTAACCGGAATTCGTAATGTTTCATTATTTATATGTCAAGATAGTGTGAGTTCTCTAGGTCAAAGAATGTTTGATTAACTTTTATAACTTTTATAACGTATATGATACAATTTTCTAAAATCTAGTTATTTTACTGTCAAATATTTATAAAATGCTAGTTCATTATAAATATTACTAATATCATATATTTATTTATGAATAGATATTATACCTATATGTTCGCCCTTAACAAAAATTTTTTGCCTTCTGAAAACAAATTATTAAGAAAGTTTTGTTGACCAAATAATTACATATTTTTTTAATTTCTTTATGATATTCCCTTTTGAACTAAATGGTAATACATACATAAACACTTTCAGGACATGTTATTTTGACTTTTGTAATAAAATTAATCGGTAGATTTGTTGTACCCTCCATACAAGGTCCTTCACTGTACCCTCCAGACAAGGTCCCACATTGTACCTTCCATACAAGGTCCCAGATATGTAAACTGCTGTAGGGCTACATTTTTCGAAAAAGAATCTCATATACAATGTAAAAATAAGAAGTTACTATACCATATTATAAATAAGGGAGACCCTAGGAAACTATCAAAGTCAAAATAATAGTATTATGAATATAACGGGGACAATAAGATGAAAAACAACATTATGAATATGTATTTTAACTATGAAAATAATGCTGTAGTAGAGTATATTGTACAATAATTATATTTGTTCGGCTTTATATTTTCTTATTTTTAATTCTCAATTTTCGAAGCAGCCCGCGATACCAATTATCTGCTTTCTGTATTATATAAATTATAAGACTGTCATTATTATTTATAAAATCAAACGTCTTTTCAGTTAAGGCACTTTGACACGCTGGGTAAAACAATGCATTAAAAAAATTATTCATGTTTCACTGCAAAATGTATCCAACTTTGAAGAAATTAAATATGTATGTGTGGGATGCTGTTGAACATACATATGTATGCATATACATACAACATATTGACAGTTTTTTTTATCAACGTTGAAGTAGTTCTCTAACCATTAACAAAAATCTAATTTTTATAAAAGAGACAATTAGCGCTTGATTTATTGTAAAACATTTCTACTTCTGTCATTTTCAATTTGAGAAAAAACTTGTATGTGTACAACAACAGTGACAATAACGAAAAAGGGGAAGAAAACCAGCCACCACAAATAATAGGAAAACACTAGTTGACGAGGTTTTTTCATAGAAAAAAACATTTTAATTAATATACTTGCAGGTGATCGTTATCAAATTAAAAAAAGTATTTTTAAACAAACGTGAATAAATTATTTAGCATTTTCAGTCCCGACATAAATATTTTTCTGGGAAAGTGAGTAACAGCCAGTTTTCAATCGTGAATTTCCATGAAATTAGTAATTGAATTGCTTTCGTAATTAAGTAATTACACTGTTTCTTAAACTGAGTGTTGTGATAAATGAGCCTATTAGATTAATTTTAAAATTTGTATATAATTAAACATTGCATGTGACAATAGATTTCTATAGATTTCTCTAATATTCAGCTATTATTATTAATTTACTCGATAACTATATGTTCATGTTCATGTTTACGGCTATTGTTAATTGATTCACTCAATACAACAAAGGCGAAAACTTACCAAAAGTAGAACAATTAAAACAAATATTTCCATGTTGAAATCAATTTAACATATTTAGCCAATTCTCTATATTTTTTATTACGGACAGTGCAGTGCTATGGTACAAAATTTATTAATGGTGAGATATAAAAGACGACTGATATTTAGTCAAAAAGTTACATTTTTCAAATAAATATTTGCATAACATTTCATGACTTAACATCATTTTCTTTTTCAAACAACATTTTTTATATTCCTCATGATTCCTGTAGATTAAAATTATACATCTAAAGTCAATTATCCTTTAATATAACAAGTATTATAAGCTTTGATCTTTAAAACAATAATCAATTCAATTTGTTTACAATTATTTGAAGATTTAAAATTTAATGCAAAATATGAAGCTTTTGTTATTTTTCACTCGTGAGTAGAATGAAACATATTTATTACCCTTTTCAGCGTTTAAAGAGTCTCTGCTGGGTTACCTTTTAAGAATAATTTATTTATGCAAGTTATCATATAACCACATCCACTTCAACACTATTGTAGTTCATGAAAATAATTCGTTTAATTAACATGTTTTGTCTTTCATAGTAATAAATGTAGCTTTATGTTGTACGTTGATTTCATCAAAATGTTTTGCATCTCAAAAAGCATAAATTCATTTATTAAATCAAAATACATCATTTTGTATTCGTTTATCATTTGCCATCATCATATTAGAAGGATTACATTTGTCTGAATATATAGACCTGTAACAAAATTTCCAATTCTATTGTTAGAAGATTGTGTAATATATACAAAGATAGCTCTCTAGCTATATGACATACAAAAGAATCCTAAAATTTATCAACAAATTTAAGCATATACTGTAACAGTTACATTTCTAGGTGTCATTCGTATAAATTTAAATACAATTTACGCATTAAAATATACAATGTATAAGGCATATTCTGCATATTCATTCCATATTTAATTGCAACTAATTATAAGTGCAATAAGTACTCATAATCATTAATTGTCTTTTATAAAGGATTATTGATTCGTGAAATTAAATAAAGGAAACATGTTATCCTTGAAAGTGTGACATTAGTAATTTCCAGTAATATAAAATAAATGTTTATGAAAGTTGGTTAGAATTATTTAATATAGTATATTTTAAAACTTCCATGTCTATTCGCTTCTAAATGTATAAAAACATTATTCAAAAGTGTGCATCTGTTTAATTCTTATATATATATATATAGTGGCATGTAATTCCGTGCTCGTTTAGTGTACATATAGCACAATTATAAACAAGCCTTTTCAATGTAAGGGAGTTCAAAATTATTGCCTGCAAATATACTACCTACTGCCTGCAAATCATTCGTTTCGTCATAAATCTGCAAAGCGGATGCTTTCTCACTAATTATTTAAAACGAAAAACACCTGCGCGCATTCAGGCGTTTTAGATTAAATGTCTTCTCTAGAAAACCCTCGAAGAGTAAAATAAAAATGCTCACAGAGTGTGTCCGTATTGACGCAAAACTGAAAACCAGAAGATTGTTTTTTTTCTTTCTTTCTTTTCTCTTATGTACAATATTTAAAGTTTTTTGTTATCTTTACTGTATATTAAAGTGAATAAAATATTAATTAATAAAAAGAAAAACGAATAATTCGTACTACAGCTATTTAATAAGTACTATATTAGTGTATTAATGTGTAGCTAATCTGAGATTATTGATTTAACGGAAATAACCTTAAAGTCAATCAGTTGCTACATGTTATATTTTAGACTGTCTAATTGTATTATATAACTATAAATGATAGTAAAATGTTAGATACATCAGACATACATTACACTATATATTATACATTATGTACTCTATGAGCATATATGCATAACTAGGATAATATATCATAACAAATAATTAATGATCAAATCAGTTACTGGTTTGTCAACTATAAGTTAAACATAAGAAGCCATTTTCGGTCTCTTTTGAAATAGAATTTGATTGAATAATATCAACATATATTTGAAAAATAGGCGAAGAAGACGGTTGATTAAAAAATGACATCTATAAAGTCAAAACGTTAATTATTATTAATGTGAATTTCAAAGTTAGAGAAATTGTTTCATTATTTGTAATAAATTATACGCAAAAATTTATATACATATATTATATATATATATATATATAGTAGGTAATCTTTTAGCAACTAGGTTTGCAAATATTTTCGATTATATGTAGTTGAAATATTCTGAGACATTGTCACTATTATAAACTCTTTAAACAAGTTTATAACAGCTAAGAAATAATTTGATGTGAAAACTTGAAATAATTATAAAAAGCATCCATTATAGAAAATGTAATCAGCTATTTATTTCAAATAAAATGAATATTTCGTCAATATTGAGTAGGCTATTGTCGGTATACGTCTTTTTCGTTCTTTCTGAATAATCGTTTCCGCTTCTGTTATACATTATATCTTTAGAAGTTGTTATATGTTTGAGATGTTTGAGATGCTTTTTTATTTAAAAATGTCAAATTCTATGTCTACAACTATTTTGAATAGATATTTAACAGTGTTTTAAAATGAATGATTAATTTATATTGTTATACTAACTTGAGAACTAGCCCCTGTGTTTATAAAAATATTTATGTTGAATTATGTTTTGATTATTTTATTATCAAATATATTATTAAATTATTGATTCATATTGAAAAATAATATACCATAAAGTATTGATAATGCTGACTTTGGCAAATTCATTTTAGACATGAATTTATGAAAAATATTTATATAAGGATCAATTAATTTGAAATATTTCCTATATGCAAACAGCTAATTTTATATATTTCTAGTATTTATTAATACTACATATAAACAGTCAACTTGGTAATACAAAGTGCAAGTATGAGTACATTTGGGTACATATTAGTACATATCAGGTACATATTAGGAACATATCAGGTACATATTAGGAACATATCAGGAACATATTGTATTAGGAACATATCATACTTTTGTATATTAGAAGAACCTAGACGATAGTATTCAAAATATATAACATAAATACTAGTTTATATAGTTACTATGTATAATATTGATTATTATAACATTATTTTGAATTTCAACTCATTAGTAGAAAAATACGTCTTAAGCAGAGAAATTGTCCTTGAAAAATTCTTTCAAATTTTATTAGCGTTAATTTAAGGATGACATCTATTAGCTAGAGGCCAACTCTTCGAATTTGGCACCATTTAATTTTTATAAGTTGAAAAAAAAAGTTGAGCTTTTTTGATATTTTTTTCATTTATTTGAATTAGTTATTTATCTGAGCAATGAAAAATATCAATGGGACGATAAGCTAACAAATATATATTTTTTAATTCGTGTCAAACTCGCTTACTTATCGATATCCAGCTGGGGGTTATTATGCATATTTATAATATAATATACATATAATATACAGAGTTGTGAAATTGGGCTTTAATAAGTTAATTTATACACACATGGAAAAAGTTTAGACATTATTTAATACAAACTTAAATTTTTCGAAACATTTATTTAAACAATATAATTTAAGAGTAAAATACGAGACCCTAAAATGCCCCAAAAAATTAACTTACATGTCCCGCGATGAAAACGAATTTAATGTGTTATTTGATTCCTCTACAATAACGGTTCAGTCATCTAGTTTAGTAAAAAGTAGCATTCCGCCCCAAAAAATACAATACTTATTATGATGGGCGTCATTTAAATTCAACATTATTTTTTTTAAAGCGTCTTATATTGGAATTTTTTCTATAATGCTATTTTCTTGTTTATATATTATTTAAAATGGAACTTCAATTCATGTTAGATAGAAATACAGAATTTTGCTATCAATTGCATTGATATTATAGTCAAATTGTTTTCAAAAAATGGTTTTCCTTGATTTAAACAACTTTTTTTA
>JAUZND010091770.1:0-15059 GCA_034780555.1 Coelogynopora nodosa
TTATTAAATTATTAAATTATTAAATTATTAAATTATTAAATTATTAAATTATTAAATTATTAAATTATTAAATTATTCAATTATTCAATTATTAAATTATTAAATTATTAAATTATTAAATTATTAAATTATTAAATTATTAAATTATTACATTATTAAATTATTAAATTATTCCATTATTAAAAGCAGTTCAGATGTATGTTTGACTCACATAAATATCAATTTATGAAGAATAAAAAAGATTAAATAAAGTAGGAACGTCGACTATAATATGTTAGATTAGATTATTAATTACCAACTGTGATTATAGCCTAAAATAAAAATACTATACTCAAGAGAAATAATAGTTTCGTTAATATCCTGTCTTCATCAATCTGAACCACTTATAATTATAAACTATAAAAAATATTAAATTGAACTAATTAATAAATACTCACATTAATTACAATGATCATCGTAAATTAATTAATTCAAAAGAGAGAAGATCTACTAATTATTATTTTAAGATAAAAGAAAATAAATTACAGGAATTCAAATAAAGCCATGATAAAGGATCAACTAATAGCAATAAAGTAAATAAACATGGCGACATAGAAAGTTTTTAGTTATAAAGATATTTTAGATACAGTCGTTTCTATGTAACTCTTTTGATTATAATAACATAAAGACCTGTATATCTATTAGTCCATTGAACTTTTGATATGTGTATGTAATTTCATTCCGATTTCAATTTGTGAATATTAGATTTAGAACACAATAAAAACCACGGTTTACATGAAATAAAATTTTATATTTTTTCATATTCAGATAAAATTTTCCATTAAAAAATTCTGTTGTATAATAATTATACATATTTTAGAAAGAAAACGTTTTAAAAAAACCTTTTATAACTATTTAAAAAATTCACTTTATTCTCAAAAAAATATTCGCAAATTTTAGTCCCTATAACTTTATTTCAATAGTGATCCTTTCTCAAAAACAATTCATGTATTTCATTTTTTGCAAAGAAAGCTTCTCTCACTCAAAACATAATTACTTCAGTTACCAAACCTGAATTATTTGTAGAATCATCTTCTTCTGTGTATGACAAAATATTTTCAAATGCTTTCATCTATTAAAAAGTGAATGTCTTACCTGTTTAATTGTTTGTGGACAAGCGATACTTTCGGGTGTTTTAACATTACACAATAAATTAATAAAACTTCATTATTAATATGTAGAAAATTCTGTTCTTGCAATTCATAAAATTTAATTTCTTTGCAAATAGGTAATATTCTTGCATCAAAATGTACTAAACAAATTAGCTGATTAAATAAATAGGTATGCCAGTATGCGCCATGACATTTCGTTTTAAAAACTTTTACTAACTAGATTTCCATCAGAAGAATATTTTTTTAGTTTAAAACTTTAGAGAATGAGATTTTTAAATCCCTTAGATGAATCCTATTGATATATATATATATATATTAAATATAAATATTTATTAAGAAGAAAAAAGTACAACACAGTACAGTATTAGAAACTAAAAAATCACAATTAATGAAACCTTTCAAATATATATACTACTGAAGCATATTCATCGGCCGGGAGATTTGGACAGCGCTTTTTTCGTCATTATTAGGACTCATGAGATATATTTCGTCCTTATTAGGACTCACTAGTTTTATGTAAAGCGGCTATTATATGGAGTATCTAGCCGGCCTTGTAAAGTACTACTGAATTGAGGCATATTTCGTTGGTGTGGGGTGTGGTCTGTTGATGAGTCCTAATAAGGATGAAACAGCGCTGTCCAGATATCCATGCCAATAAATATATGCTTTAGTTGTATTAATTTTTTTAGAAAGTATTTTTAAGAAATTTTTCATTTAATGTGACTTTTTCTTTTCTAATAATTATTTATTAAGTTACAAGGTCAGTAACTAAGGTTAATATAATATTTTCTCCAAGAATTTCTTTAGTCAGTTATGGATCTCTAAAATATGTATGTATATAGTAATATATAAATATACGTACTATATAAACATTATAAATTAATTAACAAAACAAATATATGAATCTATATGAGCACTAGTATTTGTGGCCTACGATTCACATAGTTTTTTTAGTCAATTTGCATATTTAAAAGTGAATAAATATACTTAATGATTGTAATATCTTATTTTTGACAAAATTGTTCTGAATCACTAACGGATCTAGAGGATTAAAATTATAATTTATTTTTAAAATGTATATATATATATTAATAATATTTTAGTCAGGCTACGTAAATAACGCCATATATTTTAAAATTGTATAAATCTATTTATAGAAATTTAAAATATTTTAATACCAAATTTTATTAAATACTGTATTTAAAATTATTAGTAATATATATAGACTAATCGGAAGAAAATATATTTTATTTGTTATTTTATGTTTATTATGCTTAGCCTCATTTATCGATAGGTGATTATAAATACAATTTATATATAAGCTAATGTTCCGTTCCTGCATATTATCAACTTGTAAAATCTTAGATAACGATATTTGAAAACTTTAACATCTCATAATTTGATATATATGATAAAATATGAATATTAGAATAAAACAATTATTTCTATAGAATATGTAAATAAAAAGCAGAAGGAAATATGATCCAAAGGTTAACGTAAGCGTTCTCTGTGTAACACCATTACCAAACGTTACCAACACCATTACCGTGCAATTACTAAAACATATTGGAAAGAATTACCAGGATGTACGTAGATCCCGCGAGTAATAACTTAAGCTTAAATATGATTAATAAGTATAATTTAAGAAGAGCAAAACAATATGTAGAATAACGATAAACCAGAGGGATTAAACTCGTAGGATATTATAACGATTTTTTTAATTATTCAAAACCTGATGTTTATTGCAAAAGTGTTAATAATATAAGGTTCAATATTTCTGTAGAAAGTCTTACAAAAGATTTACTTTTGAATTTCGTAAATTAAAAAAACGAGTCTTACCGTTAGGTGTTTTGAGGAATGCGGTACAAGTAAATATTAATATTTTAACTAACGGAAACATAATTTATGATATGAAAAATTATTTCCACCGTCTAATCAAAGCATGTTTTGCTTTTTTTATATAAATAAACAGTTTTGTCGTATAAAACGCTTGCATTTGTATCTCAAAAATTATTCCCTCCAATAGAAGAGGTAGTTTTTCTAAACAAAATTCATACAAGATTTAGCAGAATGGGTGTGTGCGGGTGTATGTATCGCTATTATTATGCTTTGGTGTATATATTACTATTTTCAATAAATTTGTGTTTATTGAAAATTTGTCCATTAAAATTTTTGTACTGAAATAACACATTGAATTGATAACGTCAGGGGCCAAACAATCAATAAATTTAAAAGGTTCACAACACGGTTAATTGTTACAAACATTTAATTTGTGAATAATTTTGAATCGCATTAGAGTTTGCATAAAATTACAGGGGCGGATACAGGTTTTTTTAGGGGGGTTCAGTACAATATTCTGCTTCGTATGGAAAGGCGTTTAGCCGAGCCTCTATATCAGGGTATAACGCTTAATTTTTTTGTGATTTATAGCTCAGAATGCATCTAAAGGCATTTAAAATAATCATATATATGTATTCTTTGATCTTCTAAATTAGGAGTTTTTACCTATTGCAGTTTAAAAAATTCGGAAATCAGAACATAAAAATTTAATTATTAAAAAATGTTCAACTGTGTCAAGCACAAGCTATGTAAAATGTTATTATGTAATGCATGTATATGAGTATATTGTATTTTAAGATAACATTTATGATTTAGGGTTAAAAAATGTTAATTTAAATTAACAAAAGGTGATGTAGTTTTTTTGTCTTTGTTTTTTTGCCCGAGGGGGTTAACACCCTAAACAACCCCTCCCCCCATCTTGGATCCGCTACTGAATTAATAACTTTCTTACTTGTTAATAAGCAATTATGACTCGTTTTCATTGTTGTCCTTACAAAAAAACATATTACACTCTGTTAATTTCATTTTACCATGTTATACATTACCAACGAAAGTCATCCAACATTTTTACAAATTCATAATTACGCCAAAAAATGTCCACATCTACTGCAAATGTTTTAGCAGCAGATTATAGATCATCTCCATTCATCTATAAAAGCTATTACTATGCGGTTTTTATAAACTTTGAAAATTCTGCTTAACTTTAAATAAATTAATTTAAAACTTTATTATGTTAAGTGTTTATGAAAATTCTGATATAATAAATTCTAAGTGTGAAAAACTAAAAAATTTCTATGCTATCATGAATGAATTATTGATTATTATATATGATTAATATGCCATGATAGAGCAAAAGACTATAATCTTAAATACATTAGTTATAAATATGAAAATAACCTGAAATCTACCCGAAAATAATAAATAATCCTAGAATTTTAAATAAAAATTATATTTTTAAACCATATAACCGGCATTCTCTTTGTTTGGCTTAAGGTATATAATATTATCACAGTTAGAAATATAAATTAATTATTAATGGGAAAATATTAATTCATGTGTATAATCAGGGATTGGTCATGGGGAGCAATGACCTTCTCAACAGAACATACAGAGTGATAAAAGTGTAGAGGGTTGGTGGGGAAAAAATAATGACACCCAACGTTGTAAATTCATAGATATTTCTCTCTAAATATTATTAAAAAATACCACAGATTATTGAAATTTACAACATTTATACATAAATATAGATTTATACATTTATACAACATAAATGTAGAATTAAGCATCCTATTTTTATTCTATTCATTTTATGCTGTGATTTTTAATGTAAATTTATATTGCCAATATTAAATGCTTAGAGGGAACGTCTTCCAGGAGAGAATTGTATTTTTTATTGCCTGAGAAGTTAAGCTAGAATACATCACAAGAGAAGAACTCAAAGGCTCTTTTTTCTTCTTTTTGAGGCAGCAGAAGGTACGCATCTAGGACACTTTGTGGTCATGACAGAGACAGAATCGTCTACAAACTGCTCTATGTCTTTGGCCTCAACATTTCATTAAAAAATAACAATGTGCAAATGTTAAAAGGCGAAAATACGAAAACAAATAAACTATAACCGACTCATTAAAATTATCCTTTGACAATTCCTGACCGCTTCTACTCCCACTTTTCATGAGAACGCGTACTATAATGGAGAAGCTTCCTTTACGATAGATAAACAACATAATTAGGATACAAGAAAAAAGGTTTACTATTATATTACACAGGATCATGTCGGAATCGTATTTACCTCCCTAACATTTAGTAGTTTTTTAATACCAGGTATTTCAAATTTAGTTTATTGTTTTAATTGTATATTGAATTAAATATAACATGAATGCAATAAATTTCAATACAAATGCAAACAATCAACAAGAGCACAAAGTAAACTGAATAGACGTGTATATTTTCACACATAGATAACCACAGTATTATAATATAAGAGTAATATATACTACAGAAGTTAAGATTGATGTTCATAGATGCATACAAAAATTATGGACAATATTATTATCTTATGTACATATCAGACAATAAAGAATGTATATTTCTCAATCTTTTAAATAAGTTATAAAAACAAAATAAAATAAAACTGGGATAAAACAACTATTGAACTACACCAGTACAAAGTATATCAATAAAATGTGACAGTGTTGTTGGAATAAATATAAAAAGGTGTTCAAAATCTACTTAATGAGTAGGTGAAAATCAACAGCCAAATGTGGTGCAATAAAATCTAAAAATTTAAAAACAATAAAATATTTACATCAATAAAAATGCAAAAACAGCCACAGTGTTCACAATATACGAAATATAATGTTATTGTAATCAGTATCGAACATAGTATAGTAAACAAAATAAAAATATCATAACGCGATAAAATCAAACTTATCTATATATCATATATATTGTATATATATAATATATCATATATATAAACATATATCTATATATATAATTAAGCACATTGAAATGTCAATATATTATTGTTAATTCATTCATTAGAACAATAACATTTAGAATAATAATTAAAAAAATTTGGAATTATAAAATTATAATCAGAAAAAGTGTGTGAGAGGTGAAAGAGGATGAAACATAACAGAATGAAAATAAACGTATACTACAAGGTGTTGAAATCACATTATAAAAATCAATTATACTAATCACTTCAAACAAATACGTATACCCTATCAAACTAGTAATAATGGTATTAAAAACACTTCATTGGTGTATCGAATCATTACAGAACAAATTACACATAACGAAGTTAAATAGAAAACCCACACATCAATAAGGTTTCACATCATCTCTTTTGAAAGCGAATTTCTTTTATTTTTTTGTGAAACCACTAAATCTGTGAAAAACTATCAGTCGTTAAACATGTCATCTGTAATATTATGAAAGCGATTAGAACAACACAGTGATTAAATAGAATAAAATAATATATATAGGGACATTTTATTGGGATGTGTAAAATTTATTCAAATAAATTACAAATAACTGTTAAAATAAACATTTAATAATTTAGAGCGTGTTCCGTTGTCTAAACAATTGTATCAAAATTAGTTTAATATATAATTTTAAACAGACACCATAAATAGAATTATAGAACAATATCATCGGAACTGTCCATTCGTCAATATTAATAAATTTACAATTATTCAGATAAGTCCCTCATTTATTAAATCAATTATTGATTACTTTCCCTAATGTAGATATTTTTATGCATTATAATTGTATGTAGGCCCGCCCGCTATGAATACAATTGCATAACTATATATACTACTACCATGTGACATATTACTTTTTCTACACGTAATTGTGCATTTTACATCTTCGATTAAATTGCTTAAACAACAAAACGTGTTAAAATTCATTAGGTATATGTTTAGTTAAACAAATATATGCGTTCTTTATTTTATAATATAATTGAATACTATAAAACAGTATTGACATTATTTCGTGTTTCATTTCATTATAATTTAGTTCAACTCAAGTACAGACTATATGTCTTCCAATAAAATGCATATATTATGTACAAACTAGCATCTACCGCCTTATCGCTTCATGCCAGCGGTGAGCGAATTACTTGAGGAATTGAGGAATCGGTTCTTATTGGAGCGCAAGGTTGTCCGCTGCAGCCGCAGCTTCTCTCTACGCTTCATAATCAGCCGATACAGGGTGTCCATACCGGAGTCCAGCCCCTCACCGGTGACGGCGCAGATGGTAGTGACGCCACACTCAGTCCCACTCGAGGCATGCAGTTCATCCAGCTCCAGGAAGTGGATGGCCCTTTCGGGCTCTACAATTTCGCGCAGGTCCATCTTGTTGAGCAGGACGACCACAGGGATCCCAGCGTTCTGCGGGTGCCGAGCTGTCCGACAGAGCTCCAGCCGGGCCTCCTCCAGGCTTGAATTAGGATAGAAGCATATGTTAACCTGTTGAGTTTGGCTTTATTTAGAACAAATTATAAGGGTGGCAGAGGAGAGCACACAGCGCATAGCAAGGATCGGAGAATTTGATTACTGTGAACGCGGAAAGTATACCGCATAACATATTATGAAAAACGTCAATAGGGAAATTTTACAGAGTATATATGCAAAGTATTCTTCAAAGTATTAGAAACGCTTTAACGACATGCATTGATATTTTTGGTATCTAATTATGGTATCGTTAACATTTATTCTGGTCAAATTATTCACGACGATTCCGTTAAAATTTTAAATTCTTTGTCTGCTTCGCGTTCATCTCATAATCTAAATAAACATTAACAGAATTGTAATAAATAATTAGAGCAGAATAAATGTTAACGATCCCATCAATATGATGTCAAAAATATATAGAGTTTCGAATACTTTCTATATCTGCAGAATATTCATTGTAAAGTCATGGAATTCTGCATAATTTCAATCTCCACCGTCCATTGATTCTCTTGATTTTGGATAAGACATTTTCTAAGTGTTTTTCAGGGAGTTTTTTAAAATTCCTATTAGTTACAACATTTTTGACATCATCAATCGCATAAACAGAAAAACGCTACAAAGATTAAGAGTTGCCTCCAACGGATTTAAAATCAGCGCATCAATTTACATAGTATCCCAAAACAAGGTTCATTCTCGTATCGCTCGGACTATAGTGATAAATTTCATGTTAATGCTGTTACAATATAGTGATAGATATTAAGGATACATGTAGTCCTTGAGTGAAGCAACACTCTCCAGAGTTTTGCACTCGTTTCCAAAGATTTCACCAATTCTGTGGTTGCGCCTCTTCTTCAGACAAATCCTTCAATGCAACGACTTTTGCTTGCCTTGTTCGGTTGCAGAATTATTTTGTCATCCATACTAACAAATATAACCTTTCGAAGACCAACATATTCTAATAACTCACAAAATGCTTTAAGAAGATCTGGAAACGAAATAGTGTGTGACAATTTTATATATTTTGTCATTTCAGAATCTTATAAGGAAGTCCATCTGACACTTTTGAGAAATCTTGTTGAAAATTACTACATAATCATCAGTCTTATTCAAACTGTTTACTAAACTAAATTTAAAATTTTTAATATATTCTAAAAAAATCTAGGATACAGGAATTAAATCGAGTATATTCAGTATGGACATAAAATTCCAGTATATTCGAGTATAGATGCGAATTTTGAGTATATACGTGGACCCTGTATATTATAATAAATAATTATGTAAAATTAAAAGCCAGTAAACAGCTAAAGGTGAAAGAATTTCCTGACATCTGCACATTACCTAATGGTATACAATGGTATACAATGGCACATAAAAATAACTGCAATATACAAAATTGCGTATATCGGATGCAATGTACTGTTGGTAATATATATCGGAAATATATCAGAAAATTACATCACTGAATACAAGAACATTTTAATAAGATTCTATCATCAAGACAGAATATGTAAAGAGAAATTATAACATCTGTTATCGGCAAAGACAAATACTGTACTAATCTAAAATTCAGAAAAGCAATATCAATTCAATTTAAAAAACTTATAATGAACAGCAAAAAACGAGTGTGATAATCTTTTTAAAAATTTATTTATTGACATATATTGTTATATATTGTTATATATTATTGATATGGAAAAGTAATTCAAACATTCGATTTAAATAATATGTAGTTCTTTATTTATAAATATTTTATAACTTTGAAAATAGTGTTATATAATATAAAATAGTGTAAATGTATATAAATCAAACATTAAAGGTGCTTTTAATATTACACAATTCATTATTTTACAAGGTTGCTAAAGAGGAACAACCTACTATTAATATACATATATTATAATAATTCTGTAAAAATTACAACGAATTTATAACATACCAGATTAGATTAAATGTTAAAATAAACATGGCAATTGCTAATTATAGTATATATCGGCATTTAAATCTAGTATAGTACATTGTATGTCTCCTAAATGTAAACTAACTTTTTTCAAAACCATTTGTTGTTACATACAGTAGATATATTAGTCTTTCATCCAAAAAAAACGTAAATCTTCTAATTTTAATAGATGAAAAATTGGTACTACTTTCCCTTTAAAAAGCTAAATTCTAAAAAACCCCATGAACAATAAGAAAGTTAACACCAAGAGCAATGACCCCACAGCCGCATATGGAGTACTACATTTACTACGGTAATATGATCGGGTCATTCTCTTATCACGTAACAATGGGTAAGATAATAGTACCGTATGTTAATGATTTGCATAGTCCATCTGTAATTTTATTATCTAATGTATCGATAAATAAGTAGATCACCTATAATTTGACGTATTTTTATAATTTGATTAAAGTAATTATCCTAAAATATATAACAAAAATGCCCTTATCTAAAGATTAAAAGTTTCTTTCCCTTCTGAAATAAATCAGAGAAAGTTTGACGATAGCAAAGACTCGAAAAAGAAGAAGGTCGAAGCATGGGAAGAAATTAAGAAGATGTAAGTATGATTATATTGTATTATATTTTTCAAATTTTGACTAACTTTTTAATATAAGTTAAATATTTTAACCATAATGGTTCAACCCGGTTAAGACATAGCATTAATGATGCATACTCAAGAGACAATAATTAATTTATAAAATTATTAAATTTAGTTCGGTGCCAATATTTTGGGTTATACATTATGAAAAAAATGAATGAATTAAATGGCACATTAAAACCATTTTTCTACCCGAACTTATCTCCTTAACCACGGTCTCCATCACTGCTACTATCCATGACAACTACTAAATATGAAGTCCATTACATCCCCAATTAAATGATAAAATTCATTATTTGACAAAAAACGAAGAAACAATAAAAGTTGTGTCGTAGATCAAGAGAATAGTTTATTTTAGTATTGTGTTGAAGGTTATCGTTGATGCGATTAAGTATAAAATTAACCATGTTTTCACCTATGCTAAATCGTTCTTCATGTTCATTTTCAGGTAAATTAAAAAATTATTCTTCCCTTAAAAACTCTTTCCTTTCTTTTAAAGGTTACTTTCGTATAAATTATTAGCTAATAAATCTTATTAGACTTAATTATATGCAACAAGATTTATTAACTAATAAATTTTATTAGAGAATACTTTATTAGTTTATAAATAGGCCCTAATAGACTACTTTTATTAGCCAATAATATTATAGCAAATATTTTTTTTATGCAACTGACCCCAGGACTGGCAGACATGCAACAATTATCTGTTATTTTAACGAAATCGACTATTTTTGTATCAAAAACATCGGAGTTAAAGAGGGAAAAACACGATCGTTCGTTTGTATAAATATGATATTATGTTTCACTATCCATTAAATTATCACATAATTGTAAATGTATTATTTTAGATAAAAAGTCAGCATAAATTATTAAAAAATAGGTAAAAACAAGTAAAAGTAAATATAGTTAAAAACCAATATTGATACTATTCTATATCAAGGATCGTGATTGAGAGAATAAAGTCAAATGCTGAATATACAATCGCTTCATGAGAGGATGCACATAGTCTAAACAAGTATAACAACAAAAGTGCAATATAAGATAACCTGACGAGGCACAATACTAAACAAAATTTCCATTTGGCATATATAGTGCATCTATGATTGACAATTTAGTATATACTAAGTGTTTGCAACGGCAGACAAGTATCATAAGCTGTATAAACAAACAGTTATGATTGTATAGATTGTAGAAATGACACGATGATCAAAGTTCATAAATAGTAGGCTACACAATACCTAAACCAGGATGATAAATGCAAGAAGAGTATTTTAACTATACAACACTTTCATTTTTAATTACAGTTCTAAATCTAATGATATGTTATATGTTTATAATAAAACTGTAAGACTTTATCAGATTAAATGATGTCACCTGCATATTTGAAACTATCTATATATTTTTAATTGATTTGTTTGATATTTTATTTACTTATTCATTTAAATTATTTAATTTCGCTTTGTAGGCTTAAAGTGCATATGCAACAAATTAAATTTAAGGCCGAATTGAAACATTCATTCAAACTTAAATTGTTGGTTGTTTAGTATTGCAATAAAAAATAATATATAATTACATAAACTACTAAATGAGGACATATATAACTGTTATAGTAATTGACAAATATTCTATATTTAATAAAACCACATAAAATACATAATTAGCTAAAAAAAAATGACAATGAAACAAATACAGTTCAAATAATTTCTTTTAAATTAGTTGTTTATTATTGTGTCTCTCTTTCGTGTTTTACACAAGAATTTTTATATTTATAAATGTAAAGTCTAAAATAAATTAATAGTTTTCATCATCCGCAGAACATTACATGTATATACAATAAGTAAATATAATGAATTTCATTCGATATGGCTTGGATGCAACAGTATTTATATATAATGCATTATACATAGTATAATATGTAGTATATTAAAATCACATATAGCTATAGTTAAATAGATAGACCACATTTTCACATAACAAATCAAATACGCAGTTGTAGGATTTTTGTATCTGAAGTCCTTGCAAGTGGTAATAATAATGATTAGTTAATGATTGCTAGTTTATTTTGTTATATGTGTCGATAATGTGTCTAGTGTCCGTGATTAAGGCTAACAATGTGGCTGTAAAAATAACTTTTTATGTTATAGGAATGTTAAGAATTCGAGATTAATATTAATTTGATCTGTATGTTTTTCTAGCAAATCATTGTATTGTTTAAACATTGTAATTAGGACCACGTGAATAACAGAATGTTAAGGTATTTTGGTTAGTGATGAATTCGTAGTTAAACAATTCGATAACTAGGACATCCATCGCCAATCAGTTATTTACTAAGGAGCTAACACGTAATTAAGAACATCACGCTCTTAAGTATTAAGTGTTCTCTTCAATCTCGCTAGTAGTATTGAAATTACAAGTAATGTACATTAAAAGTGATGGAATCTACGGTTTATAGATAAGACTTTGAAGATGATTGTTTAAATTCAGCTACGTTATGTAGAGCGAATTATTAATATATTTGGATCTTGACTAATATTTTATTATAGAGCTAGTATCGATTAGACTTGACAGATTATGCTCATTACTAATGTTAATACGAAAAATTTCAAAATTCTTGAGTACAGTCCATGATGTTTGCAATCGTTTCAGATATTACGTAAAGTTATGTTAATATTACTTTTATATTATTTTTATTATTAGTATAATCAAGCGTTAGCTATTAAACAAATAACTAATTAGTGACATCCTACCTTCTGAACCATAAGTGACATGAGTGAAATATTATGATGTTTAATTCATTCAAATTATACAGTGTAAACAATACAACAACAAACAAGTAAAAATTTAAAATCAAAACAAAATTATTAGTCTTATTTTCTACCACTTGAAAACGATTATGCACCATAACGGATATTATCTCAATCATGGACATAATCAACGACAACTTACATCAACAACAACTGACAATTATTTAACGATAGACCATAAGACTTCATTAAATATTCTTTTTTGCATATACTCATGCATTTTACCATGTTATGATGATTATTATAAGATGAATTGTTCAATAATGGACAAATTCGTAAAACTAAAGTAGAGTGTCATAAGTGGGAAATGTGGATTATAAAAATTACATCATAATACACTATAAACCTTATATAAAACACTATATACATCATAAACCCTCCGCTAGGTATCATTCTTAGAGGGACCAGAGCTGACTGATATAGGGTGGGTCGCAGGTGGCGGATAGCGAATGGCCATCATATATGATGGTTAGCTGCGAATACACTGGATAAGCAGTCCCGGACCAACAGCGGTGGTTCCTAGGGGAGAGGGGACAGCAGGTGACACTGCTGTACCTTTCAGAACTCTCATAACCCGATGTTGGAATCATGCCAAGGCGAATGTGGCCGCCTTGAAATAAGCCTAGTCCTAGAGTGGGGCAGCAGCCACACTAGTATCTGTAGTTGGCGGTGGAGCCGAAACATTGGTCAATGGTGGCTACAGAGCAACAGGAGGCAGGTCAGTGACGCTGATTTTGGCTCCTGTACTGGGTCGAGATACAAGTCTATGCCCCAACAACCAACCACAGCGATGGGGAAATAGAGGAGTTTTATGAAGAATTATACAACACAATGGAAGAGGAAAAATGTAATATGACAATGATTATGGGGGACTTTAATGCTAAAATTGGAATCCAGAAAGATAGCAAGGAAACATGTACGGGCAAATTTGGGTTAGGAAACAGAAATTCGAGGGTAGAAAGGTTAATTGAATTTACAACGTACAAGAAAATGAAGATAGCTAACACCATTTTTAAAAAGAAAGAGCAAAAAAGATGGATTTATAGTGTGACAGTATAAAGAACGAGACAGATTATTTCTAAACCACAACTATGAACAAAGTTAATGTGGGAAGTGATCACCGAATCCTCAGATGTAAAATTCAAATCAACACGAAGAAACAGCGCGCAAAAAGAATACGTAAACCTCCAAGAGCTAACATAGATTCGTTAAAAATAAACAAAGAAGCATTCACTATTCAGATTAAATCTGTCGAATAAATTCCAACAACTCCAGGTCACAGAAGTCAATAAATGGAATGATCAGATCGTCAACATCACGAAAAAGTGTTCAAACGAAACAGCAGAGAAAGTGAATAAAAATAAGGGATCAAACCTTCCAAACGAAAGCAAGAGCTTGATGAAGAAAAGAAGAAAAAAGAAAACTGACAGCACCATAAGCCGGATTCAGTATGCAGATATATGCAAAACCATTAGAAAGAAAATCAAAGAATACACCAGAACAAGGAATATGAACATGATTGCGAAAACAATAGAAGAGAACCCAAGCTTGAAACAAACCATAAGAAACATGAACATTGGCAAGAAAGAAATCACATGTATAAAGGACAAAATTGGAAAGGAAGTAACGAACCAAGAAAGAATTCTTGATAGAATCAAACAATTTTAAGAGATGCTTTATTCCTCTACAATTCCAATAACACACATCAAAAAGCCGAAAGACAAAGTTCCATATATCCTGGAATGCGAAGTGGAAAAAGCCATTAAAGATATGAAAAAGAAAAAGCACCATGTCCTGATGAGCTAAACATAGACATAATTAAGCTAGCTGGAGAATCAATGGTTAAAGAGTTAACAAAATTATTTAACAAATGTCTCGAGCAGCAAAAGGTGCCAAAAATTTAGAAAGAGTCGGAGCTTGTCATTCTATACAAGAAAGGGGATAAGAAGGATTTGAAAAATTACCGCCCCATCAGCTTACTGCCACAAGTGTATAAAATTTTTACCAGAATCCTGACTAAGAGAATGGAAAAGAAACTAGCTGAGAATCTAACCAGGGAGCAGGCGGGATTCCGCAGGCATTTCAATACAATGAACCACATACAATACACGCTATCAATCAAGTCAAGGACAAATGCAGGAACTATAATATGCCTCTTTGTCTTGTGTATGTGGATTTCGAAAAAGCTTTCGATTCGATAGAAATAGAAGC
>JAUZND010091771.1:0-15057 GCA_034780555.1 Coelogynopora nodosa
CGGCTCACAACCACGGACTCGAAAATGTGGTGTATGTTTGCTGCTTTCATCCCATGGCTTCGGAAAATTTTGAGGCAAATTTTGAGAAAAATACTTTTTTCTATGAAAATTTAGAACTACACTAATCTTTGTGGTCTAGGTGTGAAGTGTGAATTTGGTGTGTGGCCAAATGTGAATATTATGTACATTTACATAGATTTGAAGATAATTCTGGTGATGCAGAGAATGCAGTTGTAAATTATGTAATTTAAATTTTCTGAATTTACAACTGCACTAACATAAAATTATAATACTTATTTAACCTGGCAGGATTATTTAAATATTAAATTATTTAAGATTATTTTATTAAAACTTTATTTGTTCAAATTAGGCCTATAACCTTAAATAAATGTTATCAATGTAATTTTTAAGGTAAATTAAATTTGTACTAACTTATTTTATATAAAGTGCTTTTGTACCACCCATATTTTATAATATTTATTATTTTATAAGTTTATATGTATCAAACAAACAATTTAAATAATATTTCATTTAGAAAAAAGAATTAAAGCACAATGACACAAACGAATTTCAAAACAGAAAATATTTTTTCAAAACTTTAAGAACAATACAATTTTTGGTTCGCAATTAATATCAAATATCCGTTTTTTATGCACTATTTATACTACTTTTATTAAATATATATTATTTTATAATGTGTATCTAAAAACTAATACGTGATAATTTTATGTGTATAACAGATCGGGGGTAAATAACAACTAGAATAAAAAGAATATTAAAAAACATCGATTATCACCATTACCGTATACAGTTGAATAAAATTCCTTAAAATATAAGTTACATATTTCACATTTTGAGTGATGATTGAAAATTTTTTTGAAGGAACTTATCTCAAATGAAGAAAGATATTTATATTAAAATGTTATACGTTGTATAAGTCCTATAAGGGGAGGGGTATGGAAATCATATTTTTTATTGACCGATTGAGATGAAATTCGGTACATGCTAAGCAATTTAAAAAAATGATTGTTAATGATGGAGGGCATGCATAATAAAATATAGAAAAAATGTATGAACATAGACTCCGAAAAAAATGTCAAACAGTCAATATATATCTACGAAAGTTTAACTTGGTGCTAAAATCTTATTTAAAAGATGAATTCAGTACGAAAATATTACATGTCGGCAAGCGTTTTTGGGATTTTGAAGCAGAAATACTGTTTTAGCTGTGGACTATGTAATATATGATCTGACTGGATTAGTCCAAACCATGTAAACATTTAGAATATTGTATCTGTGATGAATCGATATTATCGAAATAACTTAGCAGAACTATAGAGCTATATGTACAAAATAACGTTTTGATATGGATTGTCCTGGTTTTATCATGTATACACGTGATAGTATGTAGGGGGTTAACGCATCTTTTCCAATATATTTAGTTTGTGATCAAATTTATACAAAATCACAAATCGTTTACACCTACAAACAAGTTCGATGCACATTAAAATTATTTTCATTCAATTTAGCAACATCAATCATGTTTATTAATTTTCGTAAAGATTATGATGTCACGGTAAAAAAATATCCAAATTAAAAAAATCGGTAAGATAGTTAAATTATAGGTTGGCTTAAGTTATGTAGTCGGTCAAATTACGTACTGTAAATAATAATGTAATTTCTCTATTTGCTTATATTGCCCAAACAACATTAAGAATAGCGAAATATAGTTTAATAGAAGTCTTAAGTACTACTTATAAACATTTGGGTGCACGATTTCTGTGAAAAAGCAAAAAATTCTAAAAATGTTGACATGACATTACTTAAATGACTGATATGAGTAACCTAAATAATTGAAAATGCCTTTGAAGTGAGGCAGGCATTCCAGGCCCTCCCTTCAACCGTCGAAGGTTAATTAACATTTCATCACTCTTGAGTGTATATAAAACGTAGGATGGTACGTTTATTTCGGAACTAGATCGAATAATAATAATAATGGATCGTGGCTGAGTGTTTCAATCAATAAAATTCTCGTTTATAAAAAATAAATTAAACAAATGATGCAAATAAATTTGACCGAATTGTACAATATATTACTCGCTATAATGCCTCACTATAAAATAAACTGCGAGTCAAAATACATGTTTATAAATGAAAAAATTAATATATAAAATGTAAATTACAACTCAGTAATACTAAAACACAATAAAAAACAATACAAATTATTAATTTATATAGTTTAAAAAATGGTCGGACAGAATATACATTTAATTTTGTGCAAAACTAAATAAAAAATAATTTTATAAGATCAGTACCATAATAAGGATGTATATATAAAAAACTGTAATATTAAAACACAGTTTAATGTACAATATTAAATATAAACTGAAACAAATTTCAGAAAACAATGTTTTAAATGCTTTTTGATTTATGTTAAAACGGTTGCTGACAAATTAATAAAGTGCAAAATGAGTACAGAAATATTATATACAAATTAGTAAGGTTTACTACCAAAATAAGTTTCCTCCGTACTAAATTTAGTGATTTCACTATTTGATTCCAGAAGGAAATCTTCAATAAGATCTGGATCCACTTTTACCCTTTTTGAACGGGTTAAATAATAATCCTCATGTTCGAATGTTGTATCACAAGCCACCAATGGCATTACAGGTGGATAGTAATGTTGGGATCTGTTGAGAGATGATGAAGCAGCAATGAATGAAGTCGGCGTATTCGAAAATGTTGGACTAGACAACGAAGCTGTTTGTGTGTGCAAAGAAGATACACACGAAGATTCTTGTACGGGTAATGAAGACGACAGTGATCTGCCTGGAATGCTAACAACGCAACCCGATTGGGACATGGCAGAAGCTGAAGTAGCAAGATTTGCAAGAGTATGGCATGGGGACGCACTATGTAGAGGTGCCAATGAAAGTAACGGTGAAACAGTTTGAAGTTTAGATGATGGAGATGGGTCAGTCACAGGTCTAAATACACCCGACAATTGATGTATTTGAGAGATATCAAGAGGGACTCCCTCTGAGACAACCTGAGAATGTATCTGTTTATGAGTAGATTTATTTAGCTTGGCGCCAGCTAGTCCTGATGTATTACTCACTGGTTGAATATCGATCGATTTATTAGCGGAAATCATTTTATATTTTCGATTTATGCCTATATTATCACTATGAGAGGATTGAGAAGATTTTTTCTTTTCCTGAGTGGAAGAAGGGTAGGCGGTAATTTTCTGAAACAGAAAAAATAGGTCTAAGTGTATTGTACTATGTATATATAGACTGAGTGATGAATATATTTACTATACATACATTTTTATCAACATAATTTTCATCACAAATCTTCTTCAAATACTTTGCAGTTTCGTAGACGGTATCAAGTACATCACGAGAAGTAACGTGTGTTAAATTATTTGATAAATCCTTTAAAATATTTGAACAGCTCAATTGTTTTTGACGCAACAGGGGACTTTTTGTCAAATAATGATAAGATTTTTTAACAGATTTTGTTGACCCGGTTACTGTTGAAATATGTTCCTGTGATGAAGGAGGATCCGTTAATTGCTCAGTATTCGAAGCCTACAACAGAAAAATAGTAATGCATAATACGAAATCTGTAAAACAAATGATAGAAAAACAAAGTTTAAAATGATATACATTGATAATGATAAAATATAAATGATGTTGATAGGGTAAAATCGAGTTAGTCACTTAACTTATCATCTGACTATAGCTGAATATAGCTTTATTACAATGTGAAACATTTTTGTTTTAAATTTCAATAAATGTTTAACTTCATAAAATTAATTTGTAATTAGATTTTTCTGTTTTAAAGTAATGTATTAAAGCTTCTTAATAAACAATTTAGGCAAAAGTGATAAAAATAACAATCAAATAAATAACTACAAATAATTTGCAGATAAGTAAAGAAATATAATATTCATAATTTAATTAAAATGAATAAATAATGATAAATATTATAATATTAAAATAACACATCATTCAATCAATTACAAATCACACAGAACTAAACCAATATAGATTAGTGCTACCATTATGCATGGTAAACATAATTATATAGAACACGTAAAAACACTCAAAGAATAAAAACAAGAAATTAAAATAACATATTTTTATCAGTAATTACGTAAAACTATAAAAATTAAGTATTTGATGACACGTCAATCTTTTGGAACAGCATAACAAAACTTATTTAAAGACTACAAAATAGATAAAAAAATTAATAAGAACTGACTAATCATCTTCGAATAAAAGACCAGTATAAAATTGTGTTAGCCATATGTTAATTAAATTAAAGTCTGTTTGAAAAATTACACCAATTTTGATTACAAACAAAATATGTATCCTTCAATGTTTGGTATATTTATTTAATGTTTAAATACTTGTAATGTTTGTTATATGTGTATTTTCAATTTTATGATAGTAAATGTAATACCCTTGCAATATGTATCATTCTAAAAAACGCTAATTATAATTGTTCTACGTACGAAAGTGCTTTTAGAAATATTATTTATAATGTAAATAAACATTAATCTATTGTAATATACAAACTCACATTTTTATTCTAAGGTAATTTGACTACATGATAACAAGCTCAAACCTCGAAAAAGTTTCTGGTTCCCTTTTTAAGTACAACAAAATATTAATTATCATTAAGAATTAAAAAAATCACACAAATCAAAGAATTAACCTTATAAAAAATAATTGTTTAATAATAATTAATGGGTAATTACAAGTTCATAGAAAATAATATTTATAAATCATTAAAATAATTCTATAAATACGTTAATCTAAATGTTATACAAATAAATATAACCCACTTCTGTATACAGCAAAGGGTGATACTCTGTATCGCATGGTTCCGATTTGATCAATTGTGGATTCACTGATGAAGTCTCAGTACCTGACTGAAAAGAAATCCAGAGGCAACAGGTAATGCTGTAATAGTCTTATATTGCAAATAAATATATATAAGTAAAAGAAGATATTTAGTGTAAAATAGAGAGTAAACAAGTAGAAAATAGTTAGTTTTCCACATTTTACTTGAGCATATCGGTAAAGTATAGGGATATAAGGTTAACATTAGAACGTAGATTAGACAGAACCAACAGCCTCAATAAATATTACAGTTGTATAACTGAAATCTTCTTCATTATATTATTAAAATATGGAGATGCAGCACAAAAAACAAAAGTGATTATAATTGTTTTAATGTAGGTTAAACTTAAACAAAATATCCAAACTTAATTTTTGTATATCCAGTTTGAAAAATTAATATATTTATAAATTTTATGACATGGTCGATAAAACATTTGATTCAAAAATATGAAATTAGAAACAGTAAAAAAATAATTATTAGATACGAGGAGAACATTTGATAACCTGAAACATATTAGACAATTTTCAAACTAAAGACAATAATGAACCCGGCAATTTACAAACTACCT
The DNA here is from genome assembly GCA_034780555.1 of Coelogynopora nodosa. Classification (NCBI taxonomy): domain Eukaryota; kingdom Metazoa; phylum Platyhelminthes; order Proseriata; family Coelogynoporidae; genus Coelogynopora; species Coelogynopora nodosa. Next base: position 5,483 of record JAUZND010091771.1, read on the forward strand.
ATATATATATAGAAAATTTACGATTTGTTTTGAACAAATTTGCGCAAAATTATAAAAAATAATTATATCTAATGATAATCAAATGTCTAATACATTTAGATCTTCTTATATATAACATCCCAAATACTAAAGAGTTAAAGATAATTTCAAATAGAATTAAATTTCAATATAACAAAAGTTTATCATTAACTGATTCTGAATATTAAGTCAACTAGCAAAAGAAAACAATAACAAAATATAATCTAATTTAATAACATTACGTCATAATACGCGTATATGCTAGGATTCTTTTGTTTTCAGAAATTTTATCTTATTATGACTGGCTTCACTATACCTAGCTGTGACTTCCGAACACCACTCTTCCTTAGCTGACTTATATATCACGAAGTTGCATGTAAAGCATGACATGTTTCTGTGTCACGTTGACACACCTTTCACTGATTTCTTTCAACTGTGTATCCCTTCCTCCATTACTTTAAGCGTGATGAGCAGTGTGGAATCACATCAAAAAGCTCTTCAGCACAGATGATTGCCAGCTCGATTACTTTCCTTTTCAGCTTTCTCACGATGATGTCTTGAATTGTAACTTCAAAGCCTCTTATTTATTCAGTATTTGATAGTTTTTTTTACTTTGTTCCTTCCAACTACTCAACTTCAAAATAAAACGATTCAGGATCTTTACGCATATCACCTTCTTTGGCAGCAATCGCGAATTGTCTGCCTTCCCCCTTTCAGCCTGTGTCAGCTTTTCACCAAACAAATAAGTTAAATTTTACACATTTTCAATAATTAAATTAACCTATTTACACTGAGCACGACGCGACAAAACTGAAGCTGAAATTGTTCAACTGTTCTACAACGCCGCGCGACGAAATGCTAATTTCATTGCAAATAGGCTGAAAAGTATGTAACCACATCAAAATTGTGTCGCGTTGCGCTTCATGGGCATAGGCTCGCGTATTAGTTCGCGTAAATGTAATCTTGAGAAATTTCAAATAGGCCAATTGCCATAGTGAGTTGCCAGGCAATTTGTGAATTGTTAAGATAGTTTGTAAATAATTTACATTATTACAGTTTATATATTGCATAGGCTGTTTGTAAACTGCCAGAGTCACCATATTGTTGGTAACATACAATGTTTAACTATATTATAACTAAATGAAAGTGTAATTTAAAAGTATTTTATTTTTAAAACTGCTAAAATAAATCTGCATAATTCACATTGCATTACAGGTTACATTAATAAGTTTGACCTAAATTTATTTGCAGGTCCACACAGTTTTAGTTACAATAATAAAATAGCTCATGTCGCATAAAACAATGTCGAGTGAAATAAATGATCATAAAATGATCATAAATAAATATATATAATACAAATGACTATACCGAACCAGTTATTTTATCTCTCACCTGTATATGGTTGCGATCTACAACAACAAAGTCATCTAATTCTGACTTAACAGTCGCGTTATAGGCAGACGTTTGAGCAGAGGAATTATCTGTCTGAAAATGAGAGAACAAATTATGGCGATACATGTTGGACATAAAAACTTTGATTGACTAATATGTAAAGAGACAAATATTACAAAAATGAACAGCACATGGAATATAAACATTCTATACATATATACTGTATGTTACGGTCAATACTCGAAATAAGTCTGAACGAGTTGTGTTGTGACTAGTCAATACCCGTTAAGTCAAAATTGATAGTCAATATGCGTAATGACAAAGCCGTTAACAGTTTTTTAAATTTTATTATTTCGCTTTTTTTAAATGCATGTTAGCAATAATATTATACAATTACAATGCAATTAGACAGACAATTAGTCAAATATATTATTACAAGGTTAAGAGCAGTCATAAATATTACACAGTGGATATTCTACATTTAAATCTAACTTATGCCCATGAGTTTTGAGTAACGCAATTTCCGAGAATCGTCATAACTTTTGTTTATATATCTCCGGAAGATAATACTGACAGCTTCAAGTAACTGTATTAATTCACCCTGACTTATGCTTATGATAGTTTCGAGTAACATAGTAATGGACAAATATGTAATTATACTTATAACAAATAATACACAAGGCAAACATTTTTTTTAAATGGTCAATATAAATAAATAAAACTAAACTTTAATTTATACAATTAAAATAGTCAATTTTCATACCCTACATACTAAAGTCCACTTACATAATCAAAATGTTCATTTTGAGGAATAGAATCTACTTCCACGGGTCTCCGGAAGTTCACGGGATTTGAATTGACGAGTTGGCAAGTATCACATGTGCGGACATACTCTTGTACTTGACTTTCCATACCCTTCCAGATGAACTTTTTTGAAATTAAGTCCAATGTAATGTTTCGACCACGATGGTCTGCCATCGCTTCAGAAGTTACACTTTTACCACCCTTATGGAACAAACTGACAATTCCATTTTGCTCTTTCTTAGATGCGACAATTCGTAACCACATATTTTTCCACAGATATTCTAAAACACCATCCCGTAATCTGTATTTCCTACTTAATTTTCGTATATTGGACTTCTTCCCAGAATCATTATTTACCATTTAGCACGTAATACTCAACTTCCGCATTGATGATTCAGAAATATACATGCTGGAACCGCAGAATTAGAGTCATTCCAATATAGTCTGGAACAATATTGTCTGTCTCATTCCACTATTGGCTGGAACACACAAACACTGAATACAACTGAATTAGGAAAGTTTTTAAAAAATCAATATGCAAACGGCAGTGCTAGCCTGAATTATCCGATTTATCTCTCTCTTTCTCTGAAATGCACACACATATAGCGCTAGCTTGATTTATTTCTCTCTCTCTTTCAGACACACCTAGACAGAAATGGTATGGATTGCACTGCAATTACACTGTAATTGTATAGTATTATAATAACTAACTCGCATTTTTGCAAACTTCCAAATATATATTGTTTCGTGTCAAATCTATTTTTTAAAGAAACCATGAAATATAAAAAAAATTAAATACGAGTAATAACCAAATGCATTGTCAATACACATATTGACTATCAATTTTTGTCCACGCGTTCTGACTTATTTCGGGTATTGACTGTAAGTATTGACTGTGGCGCCCGTAGGATTTTTTAAAATATACGCAATCTTTTCAGGGCGAGGACGTCAAAACAATACTATAATATATACAAATATAACACCAAAATAGCATAGGCCTATTACTAAATGTTTATAAATAAACACACAACTAAGACAAAAATGACCACAGTTTTCTTATAAGTTTGATCAGAAAATAACACTGTTAAAGGTAAAGGGGCGAAAACTTAAGTCAAGGGTGCCAATTTCTAAAAAACTATTATACGCAATTGCGTATGCCTCTGATATATATATTATAAGAACTAGATTATCCTACATCAATATATTAATTATCTACATCAAAAATGCAAGAGAAAAAAATCTATAGTTTATTAAATTTTGACTCCAACATATTAGAATAATATCTTATAAATTTACAGTGAAATCGATTAACCACGGAAAGTACTAAAAATCTCTTAATTATTTTTACAATCAATCAATAGTCTTAGGTCAAAGTTTAATTAAACTATAGATTTTTTGCTCTCACTTTTTATTCATACTTTAATAAACTCATAATCTACAAAACACTAAATTCGGCAGCCTAAAATTTTCAATATAGTAAAGCATGAAATAAAACAAAAAATAAAGCCCAATAACAGTTCTAAAAGTAAATATGTTCCCCATTAGACAAAAAAACCAAAGGCCTGCATCACCAACTAACATCTTAATTCCAGTAGTTGAAAAAGATGACATCTATAGTCAAAGGATAACCAAATATGCTTGCTGAAAGTTTCGAATCTAAAAATGTAGCAATTTAGGCAAAATACTAAAAGTAGAATTCACTACACTAAGGGTAGATTGAATTCTATTTCCATATATTATGTAAAAGGGGCAGTCGGAGGGTAGTAACCATTAGTTCACTTTGAACAGTGAAATTTTGGTTTTAAAGTAATATTCTGATTTTTTCAAATTCTAATTCCGATTAGAAAATCAACCGATTTAGACTGCTTTCAAAAGAAGTTAGCGTATTATGCTCAGTGTGATTTGATAATTCAGTTAGAAAATATAAAGTTTTGATGATCCAAATAATCCAATAATAATTATATAATATAAAAATAAGATAAATTATTATTTTCAAGATAAATTAAAACCGCCGCTATAATTAAGTAATATAATAAATATCATTTGTATACCGTATTTCAAATATGCAGAACATTTTAAAATCTGATTTAGTAAAACTATCAGCTAAAAAATATGGAGTATGTTGTCAAACACACAGCCCCACAATATACTCCCATTAGTAAACGTAAGACATATATGTTAAATTAAAGTTTATATTAATAGTTAACATACCAGTTGAAAAGAATACACCGCTTTTCTGGACGGAATATGATCATATGTGTTTAAGAGTTTCGTTTGAGATCGTTTACTTTTTTCTGACGACGTGGAAGGTTGCTGCTGAAATGATATAACAAAACTTAGGATATTGGCTATATTTATTAAAAATGATAAAAGAAAATCAAATATTGTTTTGGTCACTGAAAATCACAATAATTATTATAACATAATGCTAAACTACAGTAAACCCTCGATTATCCGCCAAGCTCGGAGAAATAAAAAAATACCCGGGTAATCGAGGGTTGACTTATAACAGTACATACGTCAACATCATCGTCATTAAGACCTGCACTTTCTCCACAAATTCTTTTCAGTGAGATTTGATGTCGCTTTTTAAATTTGTCAACCCAACCATTTGATGCCTTAAAGGCGGACAGTCCCATAGACTCGGAGAATTGTTGCGCCTTTCCCTTTAGGATGGCACCAGAAACCGGTAGATTTCGTGACCGCACATCAGTAAACCACAGAAATAAAGCCTCTTCCAACTTTTCATAGGGCGATGTTTTTCTAGATTTATTGGCACTTGATTTTTCCAATTCTTCTACATTGTTTAGAATATCACCTATTGTTCGACGTTTAACGGGTTTATTTAAAGATTTTGAAAAATGTTCAGATAGAGATTGCTGGCTCAGCGCCGGATTGCTTTTTGCATATTTGCAAATTTCTTTTTTTTCTGAAATGGTTAGTACGATACGTGCGCGTTTCATAGCTTTTCTAGCAATGATAACTAGTACATTCATAAATTTGTACAATCAATAAATTGTTACAAGCTAGTCAGTGATAGGCAGTTAGCTTACTGCTGCAAACCTACATGCGGGTACACCCCATAGACTTTAAATATATTCCAATGTCTTTGGTACACACACACATACGTATTACTCTGCTAATGAAAAGCAATGACACCTCATTCAACAACACGCTTTGTAGCGGTTACTTATTCACCGATCAATATTTCTTTTACAATTCTCAACTTAACGTTAGTAACAGAAAACTTGCCTGGCGGATATTCGAGGGATTTTATATAGTGTATATATAGTTTTCTACTCAAATGGGAGTGGCGGATGGCGGTCACCGAGGGTGGCGGATAATCGAGGGGCAATTAAGTCAGTTATTGAAATTGACTAGTGTTTTCACACGTCATTATATAATGGTGCTGAAACAGGGTTTAATTGCAATTAACAGATATTTTCGTGTAGTCGACGAATAACCGGATTTTTTAGAAGCCCGTGGTCAGTTTCTGGCATCGTATTATGATTATTTGAAGCACATCTAGTTGCGCACCATTTCAATGGCATTCATACAAAGAAGTAAAATAAATAAAAACTATAACTTAATAAGGCACATTCCTTTAGAACAATAAAAATGATAAATACTTGTAATATAGTTTTAACCTGCAACTCAAAAGTGTAAAACAGAATAAAGATTGCCACGAATAATAAATACATTAAAATAATAATCATAGCTAGAACTGAGATTTGTGAATATATAATTTACGTTTAGGATACTTCTATTCGCTTTTTTTAAAAACTTTTAAAAAGTTTAAGATTGTAATATACAAATGTAGTAAAGTAGTGATAGCAGCATAATGTATATATATATTGTATATAGGTACCCAAAATATTGTTCAAAATAAACTCATCACTAACACATTTCATTCTTCCATGTGAATATAGTTTATTCTATGTGAATTCACATGGTTGTCTAATTTTATTAGAGAAAACTCAAATTACTTTTTTTAAATTGAAAGTAAACTTGACATTTACCTGAAAGACGTCACCAATGTTAGATGTAGTATTGATGTATAAAGTTTCACCATAACATTGTCGTTTCAATTTTGTAACTTTATTTTTTGGTGGTTTTATTGATTCCTCTCCACGCAAATTTCTGGATGGAATAGATCCTTTACGAAGCAATTTGAGTCTGAAACCTTCACGGAAATCACTAGAGAAAAAATGATTACCACAAACAACGCTAGATTTACTGGGTATAAAGTTTTCCCTTTGGATACTGTTCGTCCATGCTTGTCGAAGAATTGGGTCCTTCGGAAACAAGTGTAAAGTTGCCTGAAAGGCACTTTTTGTGCAACCATATACGCAGCAGTAGTTAACCATGTTTATTTTTAAGAAAAAATAATATTTTATGCTATGTGTTTCCCTGACTTCAATGTGATATTCAGTTATTATGTCTGCTAGCCAATAACCATTGAGCAAATTTATTAGGGTTATTTTCAGGGATTGAGATATTCTGACATCGCTTTAAAACCAATCGATATTTCAAGAAACAGTATAATATATAATATGTAAATACGGAATATCCTGCATAGTTCAACTAGGATATGAATGCACCCTTTAGACTGAAATAACTTGTAGAGCGACGTCTTGAATTCACACAAGAAAATGAAATAATACAACTATGGGCAACTATATAAGGGAACTATATAGGAATATACTAAGTCAGTATATAGGCTACAGAGTCGCTTATTTGAATAAAAGAGATAAACAAAAGTTAGAAAGAGGTTGTTAAACAAATAAACAATAACATAAATAGTAGAACAAATAATTAAACGAATCTATGGATAAATGGACAATAGGAATTTTATATGAAAGCAGCATAAAATAAAATAATATTTATTTATACGGTTGTGAAAAAACAAAATTAAAACGGGAGTTTCTTAGGTGGTCAGGAGTACAATTATATCATCAAATAAATTAGTGAAAATGGGAAAAACATTTCTTACTTCAATTCTCAAAATGCTCATATCCATTTTTAATTCCCAATAATTTAGTAAAATTTAAACAAACAAATGTGCATACTATTATTCCCTTATTATTTATGTGTGGTAATTACCTTAATTTGGAAGAATTATCTGTGTATTTTTTGGGATATATATTTTAATTAGTCTATTCAAATAAAAAGATATAGATATTATTATAAAGGCTCGTAGTTACAACGGTATATCATCTACCTATAGTCATGTTTTCATTGTCTTATAGTCCTTACTTGGAGTTTGTAGACGTCTTTTACTATATATTTAATTATGTCTTGTCTATATTTGGCAGACAATCCAAGACAATAAAGGGGCTTATTTTTTATTTCTATTTCTTATTTGTTTTGTGGCGATGTTGAGGATTTGAATAGAATTAGTTCATTTACTATATTAGGCTATACTATTTGACTCTTACGAATTGGCTATAGATTACTACTATACATTACTATAGGCTACTGTCTCACTGACTACAGCACTTTAAAGAAGCTACTATAATAATAAATGACAGTAAACAACAATACGATAAAAAAATTAATGTATAATTAAATAGTATAATAAATAATTGTATAGACTGACTTGAATATAATATGCCTATTGTTTTTATTTGTGTTATTAGATCACGCAAACCACCCTACTTATTAGACCAATCGTATTCGCTTAGATAAATTAACCAATTATGTTGGTTTTCTAACTCGACTGGTCGATAAAGAGGGAAATCGGTCGGTATTCTCTATTCATTCACGTGTGTTGGATCATCGTTATTTATTTGTGTTGAAATGGGTCGGAAAAAGAAATATTTGGATGATAACCCTAAACAAATTACCATTTCAGAAAGTTTATATAAGAGAATTGAGGTAATTCAAGTATATCTGAAAAAAAGCTCTATATCTGACACAATCGCCTATACAATTGACAGGTAGGTGAATTCGTAAAAGCTTATAAAAATATATTATTTTGATATAATCTATAAGTGCTTGGAAAAGTTCAGATTGTCTAAACGTAAATTACAAAAATAATTTCATTTTGAATAAGCTGAGTTAATCAAATTATATTTCTGCTGACACAATAAAATCCAGACTAATAGAAAATTAGTATAAAAAATGATAGAATCGGGCATAACATTTGTAATAGATATTTGATTTTAAATAATATCCTATAGTATTTACGGTTACTACATTTTATTTAGCTTTTTTATATTATGTTATAACATATATGTTTTACTGTTTGTATTATCAAAGTTCACTTCATGTAGTGTCGTGGTTCTTCGGTATAATCTAAAATTTATAATAAGTCCTTTTTATTGAATGCACTATATTTTATAACGTTGTAATAGTGAAATATGTACCACCAACTGTCGTAATGTATAGTTATGTACCTGCAGCATATATACTTTGTTTTTTTATATATGACGTATACAAATTGAAAATCTATTATAGAAAAGAATCAGTTCATTAGACATATAGTTCCTAATTTCTAAAGATTTTCTTATTGGAAATAATACTGTTTTTCTAAGTTATCTTAGAAATGTATCTACTTTTTTACTCTACCGACTCTCAAGAATTATTTTGTCTCTAACCGACACACAAGCTTGTCGAGCGAGGCATAATTTCTTTGTAAGCTAGTTTCACATAATATAAGTTAAACAGAAAATCGATGCAATATTTAGAGCTGTGTATAACGAGCAAAGAATACTGTATATGAATGTTTATGAAACATTTATATAAAGTTCTTTGGTAGCGAGTGTCAGCTGAACTATTCTATATGGGTGATTCAGCACAATCTGGAAGGGAGTCGTTGGAAATTCATTTTATAATTTTTTTAAATTTATCAATTAGAGTCTAGTAGGCTTTATAGTTAATTATTAATTATTAATAATTTTTAATTACATAATTTAAAAAATTTTAATTATAATTTGTATTTAAAAAGTCTTCGATTTCCTTTTCACGTCGTAAGCTATGAAGTCTATTTTCAAAATGAAGCCAAACTTAAAGAAATTTTGTGCAAATATATATTTAAAATATTCGTATTGAATATCCTAAATTTGTCTGTAAACAAAAATATTTTTTGAAATTTGTAATGTATTGAAATGGGGCATTTTCCCCTCAAGAGTTACCAGTGGTTATCTACAACCCTGAAAAAAATTAACCGATACACCCTCTTTTCAAGTAATTTAAAAAAATTTTCCAATTGCCTATATATTTTTTTTTAATCAGTAACTTTTTAATTTAATAATTAAGTAAAAGCAATAAAATATCAATGTTCAAGGGCGTAGCCAAGGGGGGTGCGTAGGGTGCGTACGCACCCCCCCACACTCACTGACCTGGAGTTCCGCTTGTAT